>PVIC010057303.1:0-10707 GCA_004025085.1 Thryonomys swinderianus
AAGATTTTTTCCCATGTTGTTGGTTGTCTTTTAGCAGTGCCAGTGACTTCTTTTGCTGTGCAAAAGCTTTTCAGTAGGATGAGATCCAATTTGTTGATTCTTTCTGCTAGTTCTTAAGGCAAACAATTTTGAACATTTCCATGGGATAGGAGAGAATAGAATGTTTCATTTTATTTATTTTTTAGATTATAAAATATTTGAAACAGAAAAATATAAAGAGCAATTTAATGAACACCTATGACCCATAACCCCAAGTTAACAGAGGGTGACGTCTTGTTCTTTTGTAAAAAATAATATGTTACTACATTGTATCCATCTTTTTCCTGGTCCACTCTATAATTACATTGTTTTCTCCTCTCTTTTCAGAGGTAGCCTGTGTCCTGTAGCTGGTGTGTATGTTTCCTGTATGTTAGAGAATTTTTAATATATAAATATAATATACAATATAACATTAAATTTTATTTAAAGGTGATATGCAGTATTATTATTCTAAAATTTTATATATTCATGTTGATACATTTGTTCTATCAGTAATTCTACTACAACATAATTTAACTGGAGACTAGATAAAGAAGATGTAGTTTTTCTATAAAATGGAATATTACTCTGCCTTAAAGAATAAGTTTGAGTCATTTTTACTCAAATGGACGTACCTTCAGGACATACTCACAAGTGAAATAAATAGGTCACAGATGTGCAAATATCATATCTGTTCTCTGGTATGAGAAACTGAAGATGTTAATGAGTTCTAGATATGATGGATACTGTGAAATAGAAAATACTAAATTTCTTTTGAGGAATACCTAGATTGTTGCCTATTACAATAGTGTCACAGTATCTTTGAACATGTTAGTCATGTTTGCATAGATTCTCTAAGGAGTACTAAGCATTAATAAACAACTTCAGATTCCCTAATATTGTTCTTTGAACATGATTTCCTAGAGTATATCCCCATCAGTGTGTGGAATTCCTCTTTCCTCTATTTTGCTCATAATGTTGGGCATTGCCAAACTTGGCATTTTGCTAATGGTGGAAATGATATCTTTCTTCTCTAGTTGACATGGAACATCTTTTTATATGCGTATTGGGCATTTTATTTTGTCTCATGTGACATACCTAGTCAAACTTTTTGCCTGTTTTCCTACTGCATTATTCTACTTAGAGATTTGCAAGAATTCACTACTTTCATTTTATATTCATTGCAAATCTAATCAGTGGTTCATTTATAACTGTGTTTATAACACAGCATTTTGTAGCACAGAAATTTTATGCAGTTCACATAGTGAAACTGTCTGTCATTCGGTTTGTAGCTGGTGTGTTTGTGTTCTGTTTTCAGAGGCCTGAGTGCAGTGAGCACAGTGGGAAAGAGGATGGAATGGGCAGATGATGCTGGGTGGCTACAATTATCTTCTTCATTTCCCTTTTCCTTCTTTCTTTTCCTATAATTCCTCCTCTTTGCAAATCTCAAAATTGAAGCCTTTAACAAACAAATTGGCTGCTCTTTGCTGTGAATTTTTTCAGTTTTTCATCTACGTATTTTTGCTTCTGTTTCATTGGGTTATTTATTTATTTGTTTTTTTGAGACAGGGTCTCGCTTTGTAGTTCAGGCTGGCCCTGAGCTCACTATGGTGCCCAGGCAAGCCACCGCGAACTCAGCAATCCTCCTGTCTCTGCCTCCCCAGTGCTGGGATTACAGGCGTGAGCCACCACGCCCGGCATTGTGGTATGCGGTGTTGATTGTTGGTGGGCGTGAGTCTCCACGCCCAGCATTGTATCTGGTTACTGGGGATCAAACTCAGGACCTTGCACTTGCGAGGCAGGCGCCGGAACCACTGAGCTAACCCTCTGGCCCTGGGTTATAGTTGGTTTTAAAATTAAAAGAAAAGAATGAGTAGACCTTAGGACTGAAGTAATTTTTCAGTTTTTCCCAGTGAATTACTTCATATAAAAAGTAGTGAGAAGGAGATCTCATTCCTTGCATCTTTATTTTGTTTTTAAGTTTTTTTGTGAATTATTTTTAAACACTTGTTTTCCAAACCTCTGTTGCTTTAAATCACTACCCTGGAAACAGAGTGGCCCCTCCATCGGACCCCTTCATGATCTATCAAATCAAATGTGTTGTGACCTACCTCAGGGTCAAAGTAAGACTATGAATCCTCTAGGCCAATATTACATGAAGTCTTCTTGGACCACCCTCACCCTTCCTCTCTCCTCCCCCACTTTCTACCACACACTGAAGCCTGAATTATTTAGTTACTCAGATCAATCTATTTTTCTCTGTTCAGTGGTTGGACAATAAAAGTAAGATTTACTGCAGCAAGTGAATAATAAAAAACGAATTAGCTGAAAACAAACAAAAAGCTGCTTACATGGCAATCTTCTGTGTTAATCAAAACCTTGAGGACAGGTCGGAGATCAATATTTGACTACAAGATGAAAAGAAGCAATGAGGGTGAGAGAAACAGGAGATCTGAAAAAAAAATCCTAAGGACAGGGATCATCAAAATAGCCAATGGCAAAATTTCATCAGTTCCTCTTGTGTTTCAGGGGACTTCCTCTGTGTTTGAGAAATGACAGTGTTTTCTATGTACATATCAAAGTTCAGCTTGATTGTCTCATCTGGGGAAGAAGGCCATCTGTCAGTATTCTCTAAATAATCTACATAATTGACTTTCAAACAAGCCTCAAAGAAACAGGCATTTATCACCCTAATTGTGGCAGGCGGAGTGTGTGTCACTGCCGTTTTATCAAGATAATGGTAAATGGCACCCTGTTTTCTTCTTTCCTGTCTTCTCTGAGATTTCTTTCAATCTGTATATGCAGCTACATTCTCCTTTGAGGTTAAATTCAGAAAAATGCCAAGTGTGCTACCTAGACCTAGAGCAAGGGAAAAATTGATTGCTCTGGAGTCAGCCACAAGTCACCTGTCATCTTCTCCTGCTCCTGGATGTTTAATATATAGTAGTTAGTAGGAGAATCTCTGTACCAGTGCTGGAATCTTAAGCAGCTTGATTTGCAAGCCTACTTCTCCCAGGTAGGCATAACATGGCTTGAAGTTCACTTTGGGTTTTAGTGTTAGGACTGAGAAAAGTCCTAACTAGCCTATCTGCAGATTTCAGGCCATACAAACTGGGCCAAATTGGCCCCTAGCACAAGCGGAGTATAGTAAGGATGGGGTTAGTGTTCTGTAGACATAAGATGATGTAGGGAGGCCCTTGCACTTGTTTCACTGAGCATGAATGTATCTCCCCAGCAGTTCTCAGTTGGGGGTTCTATGGTACAGTGAGTCCTTGGAGCCTTCCCAGTTCCCTGGCAAAGTTTTGATCATGGGGTAAATTGTATTTATGTCACAATTGAGGGCTTGTATTTTGAGAGTGATATGTGGTATGTAGTGCCAAGTACAACCTTTTTGAGGAAGGTTGTAGTGGGTATATCATGTCAAATTGGCATCAAGGAAAGATTGAACATGTGTTCTAGAATGTAGATGTTTTCTTATGGGAGAAAAAAGTTTGGTTCAAATGATTAGGGCTGAAAGGGAGTCAAAGAAAAGCATGACTGTATATTTTTTTAAATAAACAATGAGGTACTGAAACACTGTTTTGGGGATTATACTGTGTTTATTTCTGACTTGTTTAATGTTGCCTTGAATGTTTTAATCCATTCAAGTTTGGTTTCCTAAATACTTATGTGTTGGCCCAGATGCAAACATTTCTATGAAGTCCAAGAAAAGGCAAAACTAATCCACAATGATAGAAGAATTCATAACAATGATTCCCTTTAAGCATCCGTGTACATAAGAAAGATTGAAAAGAGGCAAGAGAAACTTTGGGGGTGGGTGATGAACTTATTGTATATCTTGTTTTGAGTGGTGCTCACAGGATGTATACATTTGTCAAAATTACTGAACTGAAAATTTAAAATCTGTGCACTTTATTGTATGTTAACGATGTCTTAATAAAGCATACAAATGCATAGGAAGAAGCATTTGGCCACAGAATTGCTGAGAGGCACTGCCATTCTGGTTCATTCCATGTTCAGCTACTTGAGTCTTGGGCTATTTGTCATGTTTGTCAGACATTCTATAGAAAGCTTCCTTTACATAGAAAAGTAGCTTCAAACAAACGGGCAGCTTCCTTCATATTTTGTAACATAGCTTTTGTGTTGTTCATTTTAGTAATAAACTTCCCAGGCTCTTGATAATACAGTTTTAAATGTGACCCTGTGTGGAAGTCTTTCCCTCTAAAAATCTTTGCTTCTAGTGCTTGTCTGCAGTGTGCAGCACCCTTAGGGGCTGGCGAGTCTCTTCTTTATTGATTGTCTCTCCCAGCAGGAGGTCCCCTTAGGGCTGGGCCTGTGCTTGAGTTCTCACAGCATCACAGTCAGAATGGCTTGTACGGAGAGCAGCACATCCAGTGATCATTATATGAGCAAAAAGCTATGTGCTTAAATAATTAAGCCAGAGGATGGTCTCTGCTTTCTAGAAAGTCACAAAAACTCTGTCTGAGAAGGTGGCCATTTAGAGTATTTATTCAGATGTGGCTTTGTAAGAAGCTGCATGTTCCATCGTGCATTGCTGTTATTACGCCGTTGTTCACTTGTCCAACTTGTTGTGGACCTCTTTATCAGAAGTCAAAGTAGATCAGGAAACAAAGAGAGAGACATTTTATCCAGGGAGGTCCCAGAAGAAATGCCTCTAGGCACCATTCCTATCCAAGTATAAATTATCATGAAAATATAGTTAATGTGTATATAGAGATCAGACAGTATGAAATACAGGAAATTAAAGCAGTTTTGGACTTTAAGCATTTCCATTCAGTGGATTGGAGTGGTGTGGCATGTAGATGTTGAAACAGTAGCCCGAGGGATGATGGAGTAGAAGACTTAAGGTGAGATTTCAGTAGTATTACAGCTAAGGAACTTTTCTTTATTATATGCAAGAGACAAATATAGAACAAAACATACCTTCAAAGGGTGATGTCCACTGCTGAACACGTTGGTTTAGGAAAGGTCCTATGACCTGGCAAAGGACTCACACTGAGTTAATGAAAGATATTTGAATACCTGAAGAGTGTCAAACATCTCCAACCTGAGAAGTTCACAGGTGACAGATTGAAGGAAATAACTAGGTCCTGCTATATACCCCTTTGGTACACAAGCCTCTGACTAAAATAAATACTTGCTAAATAGTTGAGTTGGCGAATACATAAGTGTTTTCTAATGGTAAGAATTTTTGTAAAAATGTAAGACTGCAGATCACTGAAGCAGGTCCTTTATGGAAACCTAGGACCTTGAAGGAGAGTTTGCTCTTAAAGGCTGTTGTGAACTTCTCCCCCTCGTGATTGCTCTGGTTCTCAGCTCCATAAAACCTGCAATAACTGCTGTTTTATGACTTACACCTGGTCATAGCACAAAAGATTGATTGGGGCTTCCATCCTACCAGGAGGGAAGACAGCACTTTCAAATATATGGCTTCCCAATAGATTTTTCATGAGACAGGCCAAAAATGCTTCTTCAAGATTCATGCAGGCAAATGTGGTCAGTGTTCAAGTCTGTAAATAATATACCCAATCTTTAAAGCTCACACTCTGACCCTGTTGAGCCTGTAGTATCCTTATTAGAGCTAATAATGTGTTAGAAGGATGAACTATGCTTTAAAAAATTAGATCGAAATCTTGTAGGAAAAATACTACTCACTTTTTATATTGTTCCATTTCCCTGTCTCTCTCCCCACTATCCACCCGGTTCAGGAAAAATTCTCTTAAATCAGCCTGATATTTTCATGACTAGCATAAGCTGTTGACAGTTTTATGTAACTAATAAAGGAGATTAAAACATAAACTCTGTAACTTTCTGTATTTTGAAATCTAATGCAAAAAAAGACCTCTTGTGTGGGCAATGTTAAATGCTGCCTTGTCGGAATGTGCTGGAAATATGATAGGAAAAAATGACTTTCATATATCTAAATGGCATTTGAAAGAGCAAAAATCAGAAGCTGTTAATGTAGCTAGATTTGGGATCCAGGTAATATGACCTGTAATTCATTCTGACTGACAGCTGTGAGAAGAGATCAGAGCAGGGCTGACCAAATATCATCTCTTGAAAAAAAAAAAAAAAGAAAACAACAACAAAAAACACATCAGCTTCAAAACTGATCCTCCACACATCAGCCTGATTTCTCCGAGGGGACTCTTTTCTGGCTAAATGCTGAATTTAATTTCATACATCACATTTCTTTGGAAAGATTTAGTACTTTAATTATATTTTTTATGTGTCACAGAACTGTAAACATAAATTATGCTTTGTTTTCTTTATCTATACAAGAGAGCTTAGAAAATAATAATTAAAGGTGTATGTGATTCTTCTTTGAGACTTTTAATTCTGTGTGGAAGGGACATAGTTGTATGTGTGGCTGATAAGCCTTCTGACCATATCTCTAGGACATGCTAGCAATGACTGCAAAGTCTAAAAGTCATTCAATCAGCTATTTGTTTTGCCTACTGAGACAATGATTATTTTGACATTTTTCTTTTTGTTCCTGAAGTGCTTTGAGCTCAGTGTTCCTTTCTATATTGTAGAGATGTTGCTGAGCTGCAGCATGGGTGAGAGGAAAATCATTAAGAATTTTTTCTTAATGCCAGACGTGGTGGCTCATGCCTATAATCCCAGCACTCGGGAGACAGAGACAGGAGGATTGCTGAGTTCGCGTTGGCTTGCCTGAGCACCATAGTGAGCTCAGGGCCAGCCTGAACTACAAAGCGAGACCCTGTCTCAAAAAGAAAAAAAAAAATTTTCTTAATTTCTAAAACATTTTAATTGGAACTCTGATTTAGAGTACCTCAAATCCTTTTCACTCAATTGTTGAAATCTATAGTGTTGGATTATATAGTAGAGGTAGAGTGACTACAACAGAATTATCTGTACATTGCTTTACATGTTGATACCTTATGGAGTAGGGTAAGATATTTTAAAATCAATTGGCCATTTAAAAAATCCTCTGAAGATATCCTGTCAACAGTTGTTTCCCATAATTATATACAAAGCTACTTAAAATGGCGAAGTATACCTAAAAACTGCTATGTGAAGACCAACACTTTGCCAGCCTGTATCTGGCCTATACAACATGCCATCAATGCTTAATATAATAGGTCACATCTGTCAAGGAGTATTACAAATTGCACCTGTGATGCTCTGTAATTAGCAGCCCTCAAATGGTTCCAGCTGCTCTTTCCCTGAACATTTGCTTTGGTAACATCTCAGAAGAAACTAGCTCAGAATCAAGAGTACTTAGGTCTAAAGGACACCGTCAGTGGTGGAATAGGATCATTTTCTTCTAATCTGAAAAAAATCTTTTCCTTTTCTTGTCACTAAGTTTACTAGCGGGTCTTTCATCCAGAAATCAGTGTGGAATGTGCTTCAGCCTGTTGAGGAGAGATTTGGCTGTTGACTTTGTTTCAGAGCAGAATTCTCTCAAGAATCCCGTGGAAAGTAAATATGTCTGCTCTCTGTGCAGGAGGACGATTTGAGAATGCAAGTGAGCCTGTGACTGGAGACTTCACACTGGGAAGCTGACCTTTCGCTTGTAAAGGAGATTTGCTACTTGGTTGGCTCATGGGTACATCTGCAAATGCTGGCATGCTGGGTTGTGTTTACAGATCAGAATCCATTACTTGCTGACACCTAAGGTACAGTAGATTTAAAAGAAATCACTAGTTTGTGTTTCCATACAGTCTTTCCTGAATTTATTTGGGTGCATTTTCAGTGGAAATTCATTGTCTTAAAAATGTGTGTTTAATATGAATAAACTCAAACTAGGCCCTTATCTGATGCTAAATGATAAAAATTAGGTGATTTAAAATGAAATTACAAAATAAAAAGTGCAAATATTTATTTTAGTTTTATACTCTTGTACTATCAACATCTTTCTAAACATAGAATAAAAGGACAAATTGGAAAGGAAAAGACTGACTGATATTATAAAAATACAGACATATCGGACCCCTTTTGGACATTTAAAATCCATATTAAACAAAAAATGGAAAACAATAAATAGGAAAATATTTGCAGGAAATATTAAGTATAATATTTAACAGTTCTTGCAAGTGAATTAAAACATAAAAACACAAGTAGGAAAATGAACAAAGGACATAAACAGGTAATTCACACAGGAAGAAATAAAAATAGCCAATAAACACATGAGAAAATGTCTTCATTATCAGTCAAACAAATGCAAACTAAGTCCATCCATCACAGTGGCAAAATATTAAAAGCTTGGTAATAATTTGTATTATCAAAGGTTTAGGAAAACTAAGCTTTCATGGACTAAAGTTGGAATGTAAATAGGTAAATCTCTTTATGAAGTAACAGGAAAATAAGTATTCAAATCTTCAAATATATGCAATTCCACTTGAAGGAAGTTATCCTAAGGAAAAGAAATGTTTATTGAATCACTGTTTTAATGTTGGAAAATTACAACAAGAAGATAGTAGGAGAGTGACTAAATAGATTATGCATTCTCACAGGCTGAGAAATTATACAATCATATAAAATTGTGTTGTAGTAGAATATTTATTGACCTAGAAAAGCAATCATAATGTGTGCTATGTTTGAATGTTTTTTAAAAACAGCAAAAAATATTAGTGCTATATTGAGAGAGACAGAGACAAAGACACAGAGAGGCATAGAAAACTGCAAGTAAGTATTCCAAATCAGTTGTCTTGGTGTGCTGAGGTTATAGATATATTTTCCTCTTACATTGAAATGATTTCGTTTTGAAATAGGAAGTAGAAACACTAACATTATCCATGATAAAAGACAAATGCTATTAAAAAGAAATAGCCTAGTCACAGAGAAGTATTGGCAATAATCAGCTTGCTTTTGGAACTCCACTGCCAATTTAATGTATCTTTATTCCACTTATCAAGTTCTAGAGACTTCTAGAATCCTCAGTGCTTTCACTGACTCACCCATCCATTCATTCACCTATTCATTCCTCTGTTTAGCAAACATTTGTTGCATTCATACAATGTGTCATGCTCAATTGTCTGTGGCTAATGCCCTATTCTGTAAATATTCCCTTGTTGTCTCTTATGTACACTCACCAGTCTGGGAAGCCTTTCCTTCAGACTCTCCTAGGTGACTGACTAGTGATACTGGTGTGCTACTTGAACTTTAAGGGGAATTTTAAATATCATTGCTGAAAAGAATATATGAATATCACAGACAGTTTTATATAGATGTGTTTGCTAAATTGTGCCATTTTGTCCTGTCCACACAAATCAACCTGGACAGCATATGTCCAACTGTGTTCCACTTTGCAAGGCTTGGGCTTCTTGTTTTAGAAACAGTCCCCTAACCTGATTGTCCTTTGAGTGCTTCTGGATGTTAATAAGGAAATCAGTTCTAGTTTGTTGGTCTTGACTTTCTGCTCCCATGGCTTTCCTCCTTGCTGCTATCTGCCCTATTCTGTCTTCTGGCCTTTGTATCCTCCTAGTCTATGACCTGCTGTTTTGACTGACTGTTAACACTGGCTGTGATCCAAACATCTGCTCAACTTTCTTCAATACTCACGTAAGTTTTCTATCATTGCTGTAACAAATTCCCACAAATTTAGGGACTTAAAACAATAGAAATCTGTTTTCCAGTTCTGGAGGTCAGAAGCCTGTCATGGATTTCACAGGGCTAAAATCATAACGCAGGTAGTACTTTCTTTTGGAGCTTTGAGGGGAGAATATGGACCACTGCCTCTTTCGGCACTGTCACACAACTTGTAGCTCTTTCCTCCATCTTCCAGCAACATTGCATCTATCTGACTGTTCTGTAGTTGCAACTTCCTCAGAATGTAGACAGGACGTTGTCCACTTTTGAGAACCTGTAGTTGGTTGAATTGTAGCCCCTTAGGAACTACATCCACATCCTAATTCTCAGAACCTGTGAATGGTGCATTTTTTCTAAAACTGGATTTTGCAGATTAAATGGGATCTTCAGAAGAGGCAAGTGTCCTAGATTATCTGGCTGGGCTCTAATTGCAACTGTCTTTACAAAAGAAAGGAAGATGGAGATCTGAGAGTAAAGAGAAGACACAGAGAATAAGAGGCACTATAATCACAGAAGATAGATTGGAGTAATGCAACTACAAATCAAAGGATATCTGGGGCCACCACATGGTAAGGAAGGTTAGGAAGGGGTCTCCTCAGAGCTTCCAGAGGTAGTGCAACCTGGTTGATACCTTCATTTCAGACTTGGAGCCTTCAAAATGTGAAAGAGTAGATATTGTGTAAAGCCACTGAGTTTGTGGTAATTTGTTATTGCAGCCACAAGAAACTAATATATGACCTGTGTGATTACAAAGTCCTTCCAGAGAATCTAGGATGATCTTCCTACATCAAATTCTTTAACCTAATCAGATCTGAAAAATCCTTCTTCTCATGGAAAGCATATTTGTGTGTTCTTAGAATCAGGAGGCCATTATTTTCCCTACCATAGTACCTAAGTTAACTGTTCACCCATGAAAACTATTTTTTAATTGAATTCTTTATTGGTACAATTTATATACATCTCAAAATCACATATAACATTGGGAAATTTGTACCAGTATATGCCACAAGTTAATTCTCATTTTTACCCATATCCCTACCCACTCCCCCCTCCTCCCCCCTTTATACATGCTCTTTTATTTTCTTTCTGTATCATATTTATTCCTTCCCCTCA
>PVIC010057304.1:0-10719 GCA_004025085.1 Thryonomys swinderianus
ATTTCATTCATAACTACTTCAGAAGATATAAAAATAGCTTATAGGAAGAACTTGCATGAAGATATTCTTTTGAGAATAATGAAAAGAGATATAATTAAAAGACCCACAAAATTCTTTTACAGGTGTACTGAAATTAGGAATTTGTGTATTTATTATAAATTTTAAAAATCACAATTGAAGTTTTGGGAAAGCCCAATCCTCCTTTGAGAGTCTAAGTTTAAAAAACTAATAAATTATAAAATGAAAAATAAGGAAAAATGTTACCACATAAGAAAGCACAGGAGTTATACATAAGAAGTTAAATACAACTAAAGTAGAGGAAGTTATTAAGTATAATTTGTTATATTTTTTTCCTTTCTTTTTTTTTTTTTTTTTTTTTGAGACAGGGTCTTGCTTTGTAGCTCAGGCTGGCCCTGAGCTCACTATGTAGCCCAGGCAAGCCTCAAACTCAGCAATCCTCCTGTCTCTGCCTCCCGAGTGCTGGGATTACAGGCGTGAACCACCACACCCGGCACTGTAGTATGTAGTATTGATTGGTGGTGGGCGTGAGCCTCCATGCCCAGCATTGTATGTGGTTACCGGGAATTGAACTCAGGGCCTTGCGCTTGCGAGGCAGGCACTGGAACCGCTGAGCTAACCCTCCGGCCCATACTTTGTTATATTAACAAAAAATACAGTCTTGGTCTTCAAATGGATACAGTAATAGAATTCAATAGATAAAATTGAAACTGATCTCAGAAAGGAAGAATTTAGTATATGTTAATGTGAAAGTTACAAGTCAATTTACAGGAAAGAACTATTAAAGAATATTGAAAAAATATCTTCCTGAATTTTTACTGTTATTTAGAGCATAGCTACAATGATACAAACATTATGGTTGTATTAGTCAGGATCAGCCAGTGTTAGCTGCTGTAAAAAACCATTTCCAAACCTCTGTGGTCCAACACTATGAAGATTTCCTTCTAGCATGTATCACAATCCAATGCAGGGATCACTCAAGAAACAATCTTCTCCAAGAAGTGACTCAGGGGATCTGTGTTCCTTCCATTGCATGACTCTAATGTCTTGGAGTCCTTAACTTCTGAGAACAGAGACCGGTACACAGATGAGAGCAAAGGGAGGGGAAAGAAAAGGAAAGGTTTTGTGGTACATGTTGTTTTCCACTTCTGCTTGTATTCCATTGGTCAGAGCTTGCTGGCATGACCTTGAACTTAACTGCAAAGGAGAATGGGAAATGAAGTATTTCTTTGGGAAAGGTGTTGAAAGTGATGAACATCTAGCCAGTCTGGCATTGCCACTGATTTATTACTTCATTAAGAGTTACTCATTAACTCTTAAAGCCCTTGTGGAACAAATAGGGACCTTACAATTTGGATTTTACCAATCTGTTTTAGAGATTTATTTTCCTCCTTTTGTACTGTCCCTTAACTCCCTCTCCACATTCCAACAAAATGACCTATGTGGTCTGTTCTCTGAATAACTTTCATACCTGTGTGGGTTTTGTAACTTAAACTGCAAGTCTGTCTCTCAGAACCAATTTCCACATGCTCTGTTTTCCTGCTGGCCACAGAGGTTTGGAAGGTGTAAGAGATGCAGCAGGCGCCATGTCACGAGGGCACTGCAAGGCTCAGGGCTGGCTTTCTTAGTAGGTGTGGGGTAGCCTCTTGGCCCACAGCTCCTCCACTCTTGCTAGATTTTCCTGCTCAACTTCTTTAAGTTCTGGGCCAGGAACGAATGTATTCTATGATGAAGGCTAGATTTACCTGCACTGTTAGAGACGGGTTCTAGCTTGCCTTTGTTCCAACTTGTCCTTAAAGGTTCGTGTGTGTCTTTGTAGGTCATGGTTTGCACTTGCTGCCTGCGATTTGTGTCTGTTTTATGTTCTCCTCTGCCAGACTCACTGATCTGTAGTGACCTCACATTGGTCATTGGACACAGAGACAAGTACCTTCTATTGCTTTCTTTGCCAACTCCCATTTTCCAATTTTAGTATATGTGCTGCTGAAACGAGCACTGCCAACTCCCATTTTCATTGTCTGCGGGCCATAGATTTTCCCCGATTCTCCATCTTCTCCCTTCCATGGTTTTACTTCCTTAGCTTCTTGTGTAATTGTGTAAGGTCATTCTCTTCATTACATCTCTTACTCCATACCTATCATAGTAATTTTACTGGCCCCCTCGAGCCCTATCCAAGAGAATGTCTCTTTGTCTTTGTGAGTGTATTTTCCTCTACAGGAAAGTCTTTCTCTTTCTTTCTTTTTTGGGTTGCTCTTCTGATTGAACTCATTATTGTTCAAATATGGGTCTGGTCTTAGGGTGACACTAATCCCTGAAATTCCAGAGGACTCCTGAATGCACTTCTGCTGTTTTATATCTCTATCAGTGTCATTGTATCTCCAAATCCTAACACAGCATTACACTCACAAAAGGTACTTAAATGTGTAGAATAAAAAAATATGTGTAGAATAAAGTGTAAGTATTTTAAAAGAATTCTCTAAAAACATTCTTCAGATTTTATCTTTGAGAAAAGTAGGTATAATCAGAGAAAATATCATTCTTTTTTTTTTTTTTTTTTTTTGCTTTTTGGAGACAGGGTCTCGCTTTGTAGTTCAGGCTGGCCCTGAGCTCACTATGGTGCCCAGGCAAGCCGCCGCGAACTCAGCAATCCTCCTGTCTCTGCCTCCCGAGTGCTGGGATTACAGGCGTGAACCACCACGCCCAGCATTATATGTGGTTACCAGGGATCGAACTCAGGTCCTTGCGCTTGCAAGGCAGACGCCGGAACCACTGAGCTAACCCTCCGGCCCTCTTTTTTCTTTTTTTTTGAGACAGGGTCTCACTTTGTAGTTCAGGCTGGCCCTGAGCTCACAATGTAGCCCAGGCAAGCCTTGAACTCAGCAGGCCCTCCTGTCTCTGCCTCCCGAGTGCTGGGATGACAGGCGTGAGCCACCATGCCTGGCATTGTATGTGGTCACCAGGATCAAACTCAGGACCTTGTGCTTGCGAGGCAGGCACTGGAACCACTGAGCTAAATCTCTGGCCCGGAAAATATCATTCTTTAGTAACAACCTTGAATTTCTAACCTTGAGAATGAGTAGATTGAGTTACAGAGAAAATAGTATTGTTCTTAGAGATGATGAGTAAACATACAAAGGTTTATTGATTTTTTTTTTTTGTGTTGCCTTGGCAGTCCTCAAACCCAAGACTTTGCCCATGCTAAACCAGAGCTCCTACTGTGGAACTATATACCTCATGCCTGAGTTTATAGAATTTTGCTGATGTATTTCGGATTATGTAAGTCATTAAGACTCAGGTCTCTTAACTCTAAGTATTTCCAACAAGCTAAAGATTGTCGTACATATCCTAAAAAGGATTCTGTTCTCTTTATTGAATCTATTGATACATTTTATTTTCATTCATTCATCTGTCTGCCTGCCTCTGTATCTCTCTCTCTGTCTGTCTGTCTATTTTCATCATCATCATCATCATCATCATCATCATCATCATCATCATCATCATCATCATCTAGCTATCTTTTAGAGACAGGATCTCACTTGTAGTTCAGGCTGTCCTTGAACCCACTATGTAGCCCAGGTTAGCCTTGAACTCTCAGCAACCCTCCTGTCTCTGTCTCCTGAGTGCTGGGATTACAGCCGTGAGCCACCATGCCTAGCATTGTGGTATGTGGTAATGGGGATTGAATTTGGGTCCTTGCACTTGTCAGGCAGACACTAGAACCACTAAGCTAAATCCCTGGCTCTAGTAATACATTGTAGGTATGAATTATGATCACATTTGTCATTGAGAATTTGTACCTGTACATGTTATATCTTTATTCTCATTTTATCCTATTCCTCTGCCCTCCTTACCACCCCTCCCCCTATATACATAAGCTTTGTTTCCATTTTCTTTTTTGAGACAGGATCTTGCTTTGTAGTTCAGGCTGGCCCTGAGCTCACTATGGGTGCCCAGGCAAGCCTCGAACTCAGCAATCCTCCTGTCTGCCTTCTGAGTGCTGGGATTACAGGCATGAGCCACCATGCCTGGCCTATTTCCCAGTTTTTGAGACAGGATTTTGGTAAACTGTTTAGACTGGCTTCAAACTTGTAATCTTCCTGCCTCAGGTTCCTAAGTAGCTGAGACTATCAATGTGTGCTACTATGTCTGGCTCTCCTGTTGATTCTTACCATCCACCCATTCACCCATCCATCCACCCACCCACCCACCCACCCACGCATGCACCCATCCATCCATTTATATATTATATTGTTGAGTACCTGTTACAGGCCTTGTGCTGGATATTGAACAGATGGATAAGAAAGATATTTTCACTCTAGGAGTTTATTGTATAGTTGCGGATTTGGTCTCAGGGATGAAACACACACACAGTCACACACTATGTACAATAATGGCGAGGCATACTTCCTTCATTGTCAGGGGTGGCACAATCCTCACCATTCCAATATTTTTCTTCAATTGCAGTGACCCAGTCCTGGAAACTACCTTCTCCAAACTCCTTTGAGAACATGGTTCTGGCTGGAGTTTGCTAGTGATGATCACTCAGCTGAGATTTACGTGTAGTCATTACTGTAAGGCAGTTCACAGTCAGCAGCAGATGGCAGATGTGGATTTTCCCCTTGGCTACTGAGCATCTGCCTGGGATTATGGCTTTGCCTATTTCTTTCTGCAGGTGTCTCTGGGATCCAGGAGGCTCCCGGCAGTGTTTTAAGTGCACAACTGGGATGGACTGAGCTCTGGAACCAAAGTTCATGGTCTTCAGCCGGCCGGACACGGAGGGACCTGACTAGGGTGGTTGCTCAGGGCACCTTCCTGAAGCAATGAGGCTTAAGAGGCGAGCTGGGCCAAGGTGCACCCGGGGAGTTGGGGAAGGACAAGCGGGCCAGAGAGCTGATGTGAGGGCCGGGCGGTGGGGGCTCCGTGTGCACGGTTGGAGACCAGTGCGGTGGGACAGTGCAGATGGGTGTGTAGGGCCGGAGCAGCCGGCTGGGGAGGACGGACAGGGGAGCCGGTGTGCGTCAGCAGAGGGCGAGGAAGCGCTGCAATTCTCTCTGGAAGACGAGGGTGATGTGGTGGGAATGGAGAATTCAAGGGGGCGGATAAAGGGATGAGAAGCAGGGGTTTCATGAGCGAGTCACGTGATCTACAGCCACCGCTGTCACGGGCATGGCAGCCACAGTTGTGCAGCCTGAGCCACGCTAGGGAATTTCTTTTGAAGAAGGCGATTTGGGAAAAGGGCGAATTGAGCATGTACAGTCATTAAGTTTTCTGAAATGGTTGCAGAATTAATTTTAAAATGCAACAAGCCTCAGCTTCAGAGCACAGAAAGCACCACTTAAAAAGTCTCACAGGCATTAAAGTCAGTTATATTATCAGAATGATTACGATTTTATCAATAAAGTAATTTAATGCTGGTAGGAAAAATGAATTGAAGCGGGGTTTGATTGCAATGAAATCTACCTTAATTAAAACTCACTGAAAACTACTAAAAGGGTTGGTTTGTTTAGAATTGATCACAGCGTGGGGGAGGAGACGTGTTTGGTAGAGGGCGGACTGGGTAAAGGACATGAGGCTATTATAAAGTTTGAATCACTGAGCAAACAGTTCTTGAGCTCTTGCAAACTGCTACACACGCACGTAGTGATGATGAAGGAGGTAATAAAGTTCCTTGCCTCCCGAGCAGGAGAGAGTAAAGCAAACACTTTCAGGAATATGACTTTGTAAAGAAAAGCGAATGGTTTGAAGGCAGAGAAGACGCAGCCGTAGGGAACCGCGCGGGCGGCGGGCTCCCCGTTTCCTGGCTGGGCCAGGTCTCCTCAGGGGGTCTCGCTGGTGGCTGGGCCTCAAGGGTGAGCAGCACCCAGCTCAGGGGCGTGTCGGGACCCTGGAGCGCAGGGAGCAAACGGCAGGTGTGTTTGGTGAACCGAAAGAAGGTCAGTGTGGCTGGAATTCCGACTGGACTTTTTTCTTTTTAATGGCGGGCAATAAATCAAGGCGGTCAGAAGGTTTGGGAGAGGAACTGGCGGACAGGAGGAAATCATAGTTAACTTAGAGCTCATCTCAGGAGCCCAGGTTTACATATTAAAATGCTGGCTCTTTGTTTAACGTTGTTTTTCCTCCCCATGTAAATTTTGTCTGTACACTTATCTGCCATTTGATCAGGAAAACAGTTAAATACTTTCTCTAGGTAAGCATTAGAAGATTATCAGAAAGTGAAAATGCTTTCTCTGGTTAATCTTGTTCAGTCATCTGATCGTGGAGAACATTTTGTGTCGCACAGTAATTTGCATGCTAGTCACTTCTGGCTTGGGTTAGTTTATATTCACAACAGCTAATGAGATAGTTTGTGTGCTTGAAAAAGCGAGGTGGGAAAATCTATTACAATGTTATAATTGACTCTTGGTTCTTGTGTAGGTCTCTTTCTTTACATAGTGTTACTTAAAAATTATATTTCAGAGATTTTCGTTTATGAAGACCCGCCTGATTTTCCTAATTATTTTGAATCTTTTTATGGCTCATTAAAAATGCGGCATGGGAAAAGGATCTGGGGATGGGGGAAGGGAGGGTAAAAAGGAAAAGTAAAAATGATTTGATAAGTATGTGATATTTGTGAAATGTATTTTATAAAAATGAATTTTATATGATGTATGACAAATATAGGGTCTGCCGAAAATGTATACACACTTCAGGAAAAGAAAAATAGTGTGATTTTTTTTTTTTGAGACAGGGTTTCATTTTTGTAGTTTAGGCTGGCTCTGAATTCACTATGTAGCCAAGACAAGCCTCACAATCCTCCTGCCTCTGACTCTTGGGGTTACAGGTGTGGCCCAAAAAGCCCAGCACTGTGGTATGTGGTACCGGGACTGAACTCATGACCTTCTGCTTGCCAGGCGGATGCTGGTACCACTGAGCTAAATCCCCAGCAGTATGATGTTTTCAACAGATGGTGTTGCCCTCATACAGGGGATCTTAGAAGATGTCATATAGTGCAGGAAACCCACTACACTGTTGGCCTTCAGAGAAGAAACTGAATATGTGTGTGCAGCAATCTCAGTGACCAAGGCTACCCAGGCAGCAGTTCTCTGTACTAGGAGATGTCTGGAAGCTCATGGCCACCACTTTGAGCACCTGTTGTAATTGTAGAGGCCAAAGGTAACTTACATTAATCTCATGATGTCTCTATAAATGTAGTATTGAAATACTCATATGAAACTTCTCTTTTCCTGAGGAGTGAATAGATTTTTTGGTGGAGACTGTATACTAATAAAAAAGAAAGTAAAAAATAAAACATGCATCATTCCAATGAAGCTCTAATATTTTTTATTACTCATCTTTTTTTTTTTTTTGAGACAGGGCTCACTTTGTAGTGCAGGCTGGCTCTGAGCTCACTATGTAGTCCAGGCAAGCCTGGAACTCAGCAATCCTCCTGCCTCTGCCTCCCGAGTGCTGGGATTATAGGTGTGAGCCACAAGGCCCGGCACTGTGGTATGTGGTATTGATGGCTGGTGGGTGTGAGTCTCCATGCCCAGCATTGTATATAGTTACTGGGATAGAACTCAGGACCTTGCGCTTGTGAGGCAGGCACTGGAACCACTGAGCTAACCCTCCGGCCCCTTACTCATCTATCTTAACTGTCATTGAATTCATTCATCCAAAGGATTATTTTTCTTATATTCCAACAATACTCTTTCAGTTTTGGTGTTTTATTCTGAAGATACAGTTTTCATTATTTCCAGAGTGTTAAGTATACACAGTAGAGCCCATTCTGAGACTGCTGTGGTGTGGTGGAAATAGTACTGGCCTTGGCATTGGAGTTGGGCACAGTGGGATGAGAATACCAACCCCAGTATTTATTCAGAGATAAGATCTTTAGTTACATGAATCTGAAATCTAAGTTTTATTACCTGTAAAATGGAGATGATAATATCTCCTTTGTAGGGCTCGCAGGATTAAATGATCCTATTTTTAATCAGTAAATCTATCTATCTATCTATCTATCTATCTATCTATCTATCTATCTATCATCTATCTATCTATCTATCTATCTATCTATCTATCTATCTATCTATCATCTATCATCTGTCTATCTATATCATCTGTCTGTCTACTTGTATCACAGCACAGTGCCTCCTACTGGGTGAATGCTCAGTTGTGAGTTTGGTCTTTGCAGACCAAGTAGCTCTTAGAATTGCATTTCAAATAAAAGATACAGATTTGCACTGATTCTTCAGTTTTTTATACTGTGTTGCTTTGTGTCCAGGGGCACCTTTTATTACTTGGGCTAGAAGAAGAGTTTCTGAATGGAAGGAGTTGGTCGTGGCCGTGAGGGGGAAGGCTCTGCCGCTGGAGGGCACTGCTCAGGGAATTGCAGGCCTCTTTTTAACTTTTTTTGTTTTTTATTTTTTTTGGTGTCAGGGATCAAACTCAGGACCTTGCGCTTGCCAGGGACTGAGCTAAATCCCAGGCCAGGCCAGCATTTAAGCTGAAAGCTACTTACCTCGGGGAAGAAACTGAGACGAAAAAGCACAAGACACTGATACAGATTTAAGAAATCCTGGCTTATTTATTTAAAAAGTATTGACTGAGAAACTGTCACGTGTCAGGTAATATTCCAGGTACTGGGTTCTCTAGGGTGGGGTGCTAGGCCCTGGGAGCTGATGATGTAGAGAGGGAACCCCTTGTGATCATGCAGTGTGGCTAGCGCTTTTATCATGGGGCTAAGCCAGGGCAGGTGCAGTGACCTCTGTGTTTGAAGGACAGAGTCCGAGACAGCCACACCTGAGCCAAGAATGAACTGCAAATTTTGACAGTCAATGAACAGGAGGGTAAACTATGCACCAAGTAGTCAGGGGTGGCTTCTGAATGGTGCGATCCCTGGTTCCTTGAGAGATTGAGGGCCAAAGGAGGCCAGGTGGTGAGGCTGGTACCAAAGTCCCTTGAGGGGCTCTCTGAGGTCCATGCATTGCTCAGAAAGCAGAGATGCTGCTGGATCCATCCTGACTGAAACCTTGACCTGGACTTGAAGCAGACGTTGTTTAAGTGGAGCCCCAGACCTGAAATGGATCATATGTAGACATCTACTGGGTGGAACTAAGAGCATGATCAGTTGGCTACAGAGAAATAAAAATTTCTGCTATTTTATGGGATGGAAGATGTGGCAGCAAATTACTTTCTTACTCTAGAAATTCTAGTGGACTGGTGTATTTGGAAACATTTTGAAACTTGGCTGAGTATTCTAAATCTGAACTGGAAGTCTCCTCCCTGTTGGGGGTGGTGGGGAGCCTTGGAGGCACAGGGAAGTCCCTTATTCTGTCCTGCTTTCCCTGCGTGTTTGGCCGTACAGATGCGGCCCACGTATGCTCTCCAGCTGTGGATGTGCAAGAAGGCATGTAGTCCATCTGTGGGACATGCAAGATCAGTTGTACTCTGATTCTGACTATGTCATTCTAGTCATCTTTCTTTAGGATTTAACTCAGTGGCACCGTCCCTGCCTGGCAAGCACAAGGTCCTGAGTTCAATCCCCAGTACTGGGGGGGAGCACTCTCAGGAGACTCATTCTGTGATTATCTGGGGAAAGATGTAGCTGAGAAGGTAATGGTGTTTACTAGAAACCAGAGGTCATCCTCATTTTCTCTGCAGCCAAGGCTTGTCATGTTGATTTCTTAGTAAGAATTCACTTGAAAATGAACAGTAACACGAACTTGTGTTTGTATTGTGATTTCAGAATTACCACATTCCAAGGCTTTCTCAAATATCATAATTCTGGAAAAGCAAGGATTTGCAAAGGAAATACTTTATTTCTCACTATAGTCTATTCCTGCAGTTTTTATAGCATTTCTATATTTTATAAACATTGTAGGTTGTCAGTAAAAGTCTGCAGATTATAAACTAATCCAGAAGGTACTCACAAATTAAAGTAAAATTTGTAAATGTAACTTAAAAACCCAAGGGATTTAGGGCACTGTCTATCGGTCTGCCTATCTATGTATCTATCTATTTTCCTGTACTGAGGCTGGAATTCAGGATTTCCACTTGTGAGGCAGGCGTGGTGTCACTGAGCTAAATCCCTGGCCCATTTATTGCATAGAGAAATCTATTTTCTGGCTTGGTTTAAGCCATTGGGTTTTTCCATGACTTGTTTTAGGGAAGATAACTGGAAAAAGTATGTTAAATAGCACCTGGTTTATGATGGATAGCTGTGTTCTTGGTTAGCTGAGGGGTCTGTGCTGTGATTCTCTTATCATGGCTCTCCATGATACCACTCTCTCTTCATACCACCTCTTTGTTTACTGTAGACACCTGGACTTTTCTTGGATTTTCTGGTAAAGGGGAGCTAGTAGGGGGTGGAATTCATCTAAGCCTGGTCTTCTGCAGAGACTCCTAGCTCTGGTCCCACCCATACTACCTGCCATAGGAATAGTAGGCAAATAGACCAGAGGGGAACATGTCAATGTGTTGCCTCCAACACCTTAAACAATTTTCATTTGATTTCCTCTTTTTTTTTTGATTTGAGAAAGTAAAATGGTGATGCTTATAGTGAAGCATCTTGTCAAGGATCTTCCTTGTATTTCCCTGGGGGCAACTTTCCTTGTCTGTTTACTTCCTGATCTGTTGAGGAAACTAGCAGTACCTCTCCAGGACATTTGTTCCTGTACTGCTTGAGCATGAGGGCTGGGGAGGGAGTCAGGGTGGAAGGAAGGT
>PVIC010057305.1:0-10702 GCA_004025085.1 Thryonomys swinderianus
ACGTGGTGGCTCACGCCTGTAATCCCAGCACTCGGGAGGCAGAGACAGGAGGATTGCTGAGTTCGCGGCGGCTTGCCTGGGCACCATAGTGAGCTCAGGGCCAGCCTGAACTACAAAGCGAGACCCTGTCTCAAAAAGCAAAAAAAAAAAAAAAAGTCAGTGAATTAACTATTAACTTTTGGGACCAGGGATTTAGCTCAAGTGGTATTGTGCCTACCTTGCAAGCATAAGGGCCTGAGTTTGATCCCTGGTACTGCAAAAAAAAAAAAAAGAAATGCCATTAAGTGGTCCTCTTACTTCAGCCTCTGAAGTAGTTGAGACTCCAGGCATGTGCCACCATGCTTGGTTGGATGCTAAATGCTTTATAGCGAATTTTCAAGCAGTACATCCATTCTAGGAGATATAAAATCAACAGCTGCAAAATCCTACTTTCATATTTATTTAAGTGAGGTACAATAAGAATTAACATTTTCACACCAGGGTTAGAAGTATAGCTCACAGTAGCATGTTCAAGGTCTTGGTTTCAACCCATAATAAAAAAATTTTTCATACCTGGAAATGTATAAATGTTGCTCTTCAAACCCTGTTAAGTCAGTTGAATGAAATAAAAAAAGGGAAGATTCTGAGGCATACAAAGTTCACGTGGGGAGGAATGTCCTGCGGAAAAAGAAAATAGTTATTTAGAACGCACTTTAGTAATAAGAGGCACATCTGCTAAGGAACATAAAATATTATTTGAATAAAATACATGGAAGGCTGTATCCCATAGGATATCTATAGGTATTTTTCTTCAGCGCCCAAACATAGGTAATCTGAGGCAGGCATGGTAGCAGAGACCTGTGATCCCAGACCTACTGAGACAGGAAAATCCAAGTGTGAACCCAGCCTGAAGATCTTAGTGACTTAGCAGCTGATGGGGTGGGTCCATTGGAAGGCCCTGGGTTCAACCCTAATAGCATAATCAGAAAGGAGCTGAGTGAGTCACTCCTTCCCTCCATTCATCTGTAACACCACACCACCCTAATGGTTACCCATGCTTCCCCTGTCTTAAAAGAGGTACAAAATAAAAGGACCAAGCCTCACAGTCTTGCCCCAGTTGGCAGAACACTGACACCAGTGAGAGGTACAATGGGCGGCTCCAAGAGGCAGAGGTGTCTGACCCCTTAAATACTGGAACCCTGAGTTACTGAGGGTCCCTTTCCCCTGTTCCTCCTGCTACTGTCCCAAGATCTTCAATAAACGTTAACTACTTAGTACACACTACAGGCTGCATGCTTACCAATTCTTTCCTCAACGTACACAAGAATCTGGACTATTTTGGGCTCATTCAACTGTAACATTAGCACTGCAAAGCAAAGCAAAACAAAACAAAAACACATTTGTGCTCAAACTGTCCTGTTACAGTTCTTTTTAAAGAAATATATATATTGCATTATATGTATATATAACTTCAATGGGGAGGGTACTATACTGAACATAGAGCCTTTGCACTGGGCAACATCCTCAATCTTTTCAATATTTCATTTTGAGACAGGGTCTCGCAGATTGGGTATGAACCTGTGATCTTCCTACTTTAGCTTCCCAGAGTGCTGATACTGCAGCATGTGCCACCATGGCTGACCTTAACCTTGACATTAAAGACTGCAAGACATTCTCCTCACATGCTTGAAGCCCAAGGTTTGATCTCTAGCACGAGCGAAAGAAAAGATGTTTGAAGTCTACAAGAAAAGATTTTCAATATTAAAATGATTGATGGCAAATTAAAGCAACATATATTTGTAACTCTGATAAAATCAACTTTTTAAGACAACAGACTGTTCAAAGGCAGGCCTATGGATGATACTTAGACAACATCAAAGGTCCTACTGTCTTTTTCTTTCCATCAAGTGGCCTCAATGTGATTTGCAAGACAATCATGCAGAACACCCTTAAATATTCAACTTGAAAAATTCAAGGTCTACAGTTAAGAGAGAAATGGGGAAAAAAATACTACTAAATATGGTCCAGAAGGACAATTATAGTCACGCAGCTCTTTCTGCAGGTTAGCTGATTGTACCAATGTACAATTTATATCTGCAGTTGTAACATCGATTGTCATTTTAAAAAGTAATTTCACTTTCTATTGTACTCTAAACCTTTCCATTACAAAGAAAAAAATTTGTTCAACTAAGTTTTTTATTGACTGTTTTTTTAAAAATATACAGAACGTCAAGGCTTTATTTCCATAAGCAGTGGAAAAAAGAATTTGGTATTTATTGTTTTTTTAAACGATGGCAAATTTCACATTTATTAAAGGTAGGAGAAAACAGAAGAGTACGAGAAAAATGGGCTCTGCAGAGCAAGTTTCGGCTAAGTAAAAGGGAGAAAAATATAAAAACAGAAAATACATACTAGAGTGCAGGCATGATAGCCAAATTTGATTTTTTTTTTTTTTTGAGACAGGGTCTTGCTTTGTAGTTCAAGCTGGCTCTGAGCTCACTATGTAGCCCAGGCAAGCCTTGAACTCAGCAATCCTCCTGTCTCTGCCTCCCAGTGCTGGGATTACAGGCGTGAGCCACCACGCCCGGCACTGTGGTATGTGGTACTGATTGCTGGTGGGCGTGAGTCTCCACGCCCAGCATTGTATGTGGTTTCTGGGGACCAAACTCAGGACCTTGCGCTCGCGAGGCAGGCGCCAGAACCACTGAGCTAACCCTCTGGCCCCCAAATTTGATATTTGTTATGCCAGTTGATTAAGCTAAAAACTACCACCCACCACGCATACTGACTCTTGCCTGTAACCCCAGCGCTCTGGGAGGCTGAGGCAGAAGGACTGCAAGTGTGAGCCCAGCTTGAGCAACTCAGCAAGACCCTGTCTCAAAATCAATGAAAAGGGCTGCTTTGGGCAAAAGCCCTGGGTTCTTTGGATGTACCTCAGTGGTGCTGTGCCTGCCTGGCAAGCACTTGAGTTCAATCCCAAAAAAAGAGAAGAGAAGAGAAGAGAAGGAAAGGAAAGGGAAGGAAAGGGGAGGGGAGAGCAGGGGAGGAGGGGAAGGAGATAACCAAAACAACAATGCACTGGATTCCATCTTTAATCTATTAAAAAAAAAGTAAAAATTTTAATGTGGTTTTAGAACTTTACTGTCACACTTTTTTTTTTTTTTTTTTTTGCTTTTTGAGACAGGGTCTCGCTTTGTAGTTCAGGCTGGCCCTGAACTCACTATGGTGCCCAGGCAAGCCGCCGCGAACTCAGCAATCCTCCTGTCTCTGCCTCCCGAGTGCTGGGATGACAGGCGTGAGCCACCATGTCCGGCATTGTGGTATGCGGTGTTGATTGTTGGTGGGCGTGAGTCTCCACGCCCAGCATTATATGTGGTTACCGGGATCGAACTCAGGACCTTGCGCTTGCAAGGCAGGTGCCAGAACCACTGAGCTAACCCTCCAGCCCTGTCACACATTTTTTGACCTTCAGAATGCTAATTTATACAAATGTAAAGACAAAAAATTTGATCCATATTTAGGTACCCAGAGAGTGAGAGTAATTGTTTCAAAGTACATGTACACCTAAGGACACCGAAGATCTCTTTAGACACAATGCTTGCCATTTTCAAATGTTATCTCATTTATTATGCTCTAGAAATGAGGGTGGCTGTTACTCAAATGAGGAACATTTGATCAGAAAAGTTTTTTTTGTTTTGTTTTGTTTTTTTGAGACAGGGTCTGGCTTTGTAGTTCAGGCTGGTCTTGAGCTCACTATGTAGACCAGGCAACCCTTGAACTCACAGCAATTATCCTGCCTCTGGCTCCTGAGTGCTGGGATTACAGGCTTGAGTCACCATGCCCAGCATTGTGGTATGCGGTACCAGGATCCAACTCAGGACCTTGCACTTGCCAGGCAGGAACCACTGAGCTAAATTCCCGGATCCGATCAGAAAAGATTTCAGGGAAATGAGATCTGTGTAAGATTTGCAACCTAAAATTCTAAAGTTTTAGTATCTGCAATTAGAATACTACTTGAACATGCCCATTAGGAAGGCCTTAGATAAAATTATTGCCTGGATTGGCTTGCCAAGTGTGTTATGATGTGCATCATACATTGTGGATTTTGGAATAAAACTTCCACCAAATATTCTGAAAGTGCAAGGATTTCATGTTGCACCTTAGCCAACAGAGACAGAGGAAACTGAAGGTTACACAAAGCCTCTAATGCTATGTTTCAGATGATTTCAGATGCAGCTGAGAGCCACAGGACTGACTCAGAGCTGTGGAGATTTTCCAGAAGGTTCGAAAAATAATTCCAAGAAAGCAATTTCAAAGCTGGGCATGGAGGTCCGTACAGCACTCAAGAGCTTGAAGCAGGAGAAGCTGAAGAAGGATGACTGAGGATTGAAGTTCAAAGCCAGCCTGGGCCACAAACTGAGTTCAAAGCCAGCCTTGAACTGGCATTTCACCTTTTGCTTGGTTTTTTGTTATTGTTTTCTGAGTAAAGGTCTTGCTATGTAATCCAAATTGTCATGAAACTCGAATTCCTTTTGCCTCAGTCTCCTAAGTACTGGGGTTACAGATACGCACCAATCAGGCTCAGCTATAATTTGATCTTTAATAATTAATCATATACTGTTGTGAATTCCATACAGCTATGCATAATTTCTTTTCCGATTTTTATAAAGTCCTTTATTCTATTTCTGTGAGAAGGGCAACTATCCAAACTGAAAGGGGAAATACATTTAATCGAGAGGCAGTCGCTGAGCACCTGCTCCGTGTCAGGGTACGCCTAGCCCCGGGAATTCAACGACTCCTCGAGGGTCAGTGCTCTGTGGCTGGGTGTACAGCTCAGGGTTAAAGCACTTGCCCAGCATGAGTGACACTCAGTTCCCAGCACAAAAAAAGTCAGTGCTTTTTAGCAGCTCGGTGTCCCTCAGGAGAGACAGACAGAGAGGCAGAGAAGAGACAAGAAGAAAGGAGCTTTTAAACAAAGTTATAATGCAATAAAGAAAACAGTGAGGACAGGAGGGAACTGCAAACCCAAGAAAGCAAATGGCTGTGCCTGGAAGTATCCCGAAAGGTTTCCAACAAGCACACTGGGCCTGGGTCTGAGAGGATGAATGGAAATTCATGCTTCAAAAAGAGGGCAAAGAGCACAGTAGACAAAGAACACTGAATGCAAAGACACAAACAGCATATTCAACAGTGTGACCTCTTCAGGGCGCCTAGGAAGTTGCTCTGATTACTGACAAGAGCCACGGGGGTATAGTGGATGATGAAACCAGAAAGTATGCAGGAGCCAGATCTAAAAGCCCCTCCACTTTAGTAGGCTCTGGGTGTACTTCTTTCCCCTGGGGGAAGCACTTCGTCATGGATGTTAGGGATGACTTGATTATGGCCCTACCCCTGGCTGGTTGTACAACAGTCAAGTTACTTAAGCATCAGTTTCCTTTCTACAAAATGGGGACATCATTTAGAGGCTCTAAGGAAGCCTGTTAAGAGCATAAGTAAAATAATACTTAAGAATAAATAAGTCTGGGCAGAGATTTAGCTCAGTGGTTCCAGCGTCTGCCTAGCAAGCACAAGGTCCCTGGTTTGATCCCTGGTAACCACATACAGCAATACCGGGCATGGTGACTCACGCCCACCAGCAATCAGCACCACACACCACAATGCCAGGCATGATGTCTCATGCTTGTAATCCCTAAACTAGGGAGGCAGAGGCAGGAGGATTGCTGAGTTCAACGTTTGCCTGGGTTGACATAGTGAGCTCAGGGCCAGCCTGAACTACAAAGCGAGATCCTGTCTCAAAAAAAAGAAAAAAAGAAAAAATGAGTCAAGCCGTACGAGAGTAAGGATATTTAACTTCATCATTCATTAGGGAAACACAATCAAAATCAAGAGATAATCACATCCGCTAGGCTGGCTGCAATATTTTTTGCTCCTTGAGATAGGGTCTCCCTTTGTAAAGCAGGCTGACCTTGAACTCATTTCATATCCCAGGTTAGCCTCAAACTTGCAGCAATACTCCTACTTCAGCTCAGAGTGAGTGCTGGGATTACAAGCTAATTTTTTAGACAGTCTCACTTTGTAGTTCAGGGGAGCCCTGAACTCACCATGTAGCCCAGGCTAGCCTTGAACTCTCAGCGATCCTCCTGCCTCTACCTCCCGAGTGCTGGGATTACAGGTGTGAGTCACCACACCCAGGATTGTGGTGTGTGGTATGACTGCTGGGATGGCCATGGTAATTTATGCCTACCATACCCGGCATTGTGGTAAACAGTATCAGTACCAGGGATCCAACTCGGGACCTTGTGCTCGTGAGGCAGAACCACTGAGCAAAATCCACCAGCACCAATAATGTTTTTTTTAAAAAGGTAGGAAAATTTGCCACGCGTGGTGGCTCATGCCTATAATCCCAGCACTTGGGAGGCAGGGACAGGAGGATTGCTGAGTTCAAGGCTTGCCTGGGCTACATAGTGAGCTCAGAGCCGGCCTGAACTACAAAGTGAGACCCTGTCTCAAAAAAAAAAAAAGTAGGAAAATTTATTGGAAAATGAGGAATAGCTTCTGAGAATCAGGAAGCACTGCCCAGTGTTTTGTTTTGTTTTGTTTTAAACATGAAAATAACAAGTGTTGGCCAGGACATAGAAAAATCAGAACTTTTATATACTGCTAGTGGACATGTAAAATGTGGCCACTTTTGGAAGTCTGGCAGTTCCTCAAATGGTTAAACATGGCTACCATATGGCCCTGAAATCCCACTGCTAGATCTATATCCAAGAAAAATGAAAACACTTGTCCACAGATTGTACCTGAACAATTATAGTAATATTATTTTTAACAGCAAAAAGGTAGAAGCAACCAATATGTCTATCAATGGACAAATGGATAAACATAATGTAACATACCTATAAAATAGGATGCCATTCAGCCATAAAGAGAATTAAGTACTAGTGAAGTGGGCTGGTACCTCCTAGAATTCTAGGAGGCTGAGGCAGGATTGAAAGTTTGAGCTCAGCCTGGACAAGGTAGTAACTTAGCAAGCTCATTCTGGCTTCATTCCCCAGTGTGGAGGGGGTAATGGAAGGCACACTAAGGTAACAGGAATGAACTGTAAAAACCTTATGCTAAGTGAAAGAAGCTGGTTACAAAAGACCATACCTGTGATTTAACTTCTATGAAATGTCCGAAAGGGGCACATCCATAGAGACAGAAGCTCATTTATGCTATCAGAGACTAGGGAGATGTGATTAGGGAATCACGGATACTGGGCATGGGGCTTCTTTATGTAGTGGTGAAAATGTTCTAGAATTAGAGGGTGGTGATGATTCCACAACTTTGTGAATACAACAAACTCTAAACTGTTCACTTAAGAGTGAATCTTGGGCCAGAGCTTTAGCTCAAGTGGTACCACGCCTACCTTGGAAGCACAAGGGCCAGAGTTCGATCCCTGGTACTGCAAAAAAAAAAAAAAAAAAAAAAAAAAGTGAATTTTATGGTATATAAGTTACATCCCAACTAAAATAAATAGCCAATATTTGGGCAATTACATACTAAGCACTTTGCACTTATTATCTAACTTCAGTCCTCACAATAACCTTACAGGCATACTGCTATGATTCTCATTGCACAGGTAAAGAAACTGAGACAGAGGGAAATTAAAAGAAAACCTCCAGGACTGTACCATGAGCAAGTGAACAGAGCTTGGAATTCAGTGACTGACCCCAAGGCCAGCAAACCTATGTCTTGGGTTCCTCTGGCCACCATAACATATGCAAAACATCTAGCACAATACCTGCTATACAGCTAAGTCTCAATAAATATTAAGAATTATTGGGCCAGAGGGGCTGGAGATTTAGCTCAGTGGTTCCCGTGCCTGCCTAGCAAGCACAAGGTCCCTGGTTCCATCCCTGTTAACCACATACAATAAAGGGCGTGGTGGCTACGCCCACCAGCAATCATTACCACATACCACAAATGCCAGGTTTGGTGGCTCAAACCTTGGGAGGCAGAGGCAGGAGGATTGCTGAGTTCAAGGCTTGCCTGAGCTACACAGTGAGCTCAGGGTCAGCCTGAACTACAAAGTGAAACCCTGTCTCAAAAGAAAAAAAAAGAATTATTGGGTTGGAGCTTTAGCTCAGTGGTTCTGGCGCCTGCTTAGTAAGCGCAAAATCCTGAGTTCAATCTCAGTAACCACATACAACAATACTGGGCTGTGGTGACTCGCACCCACCAGCAATCAGTACCACACACCACAGTACCAGGCGTGGTGGCTCATGCCTGTAATCGCAGCACTCAGGAGGTAGAGGCAGGAGGAATGCTGAGTTCGAAGCTTACCTGGGCTATATAGTGAGTTCAGGGCCAGCCTGAACTACAAAGTGAGATCCTGTCTCAAAAAAAAAAAAGGGGCTGGAGGGTTAGCTCAGTGGTTCCAGCACCTGCCTCACAAGCGCAAGGTCCTGAGTTCGATCCCCAGAAACCACATACAATGCTGGGCATGCTGACTCACACCCACCAGCCATCAATACCACATACCACAGTGCCAGACATGGTGGCTCACGCCTGTAATCCCAGCACTTGGGAGGCAGAGACAGGAGGATTGCTGAGTTCAAGGCTTGCCTGGGCTACATAGTGAGCTCAGAGTCAGCCTCAACTACAACGTGAGACCCTGTCTCAAAAAAAAAAAAAAAAAGAAAAGAAATTATTGATACAGGCTCCAACTTGCACAACCAAAAGAAATCTGAGATAATAGAGAAACAAGGACCAGGAAGACTGAATAATGACCTACAACAATTGTTCTAACAAGCAATGGTAAAGAATTTACTAAGAAAATGGCAGAGAAGATAGAGGAAGGTGCACAAACCAGGAACTTTTTCAATAAAATAGAAATTCTTCAATACATTGGGTCAGTTACATCTTGATAACATTTATATCTATAGTATTTTAATATAACCTACAATCATAATAGGACTTTTTCGTTTTTTACAGTACCTGGTATAGGATTCACAACATGTGCTTGTACATTTGATCTTAGCCAAAAGGACGAGAAGCAATAACATGTGCTTGTAGTAATCGTGATGCAGCAAGAAAAATTAATCTTCAGAGTACATGATTAAGCCATGGAAATGGGCAATACATTTTTTTTTTTTTGGTTTTCTTCTTTCAATAGACTGGCCTTGTAAATTGAAAGAGCAAGTTAGACTAATACAAAGGAGACATCTAAAAGTCAAATGGAAACACTTAAAGTGTATCTAAGAGTCACATGTCTGTAATAGTCCAACATTTTAAAATTCAACATCCCCATTAAGTTCAATGATCTTTAAAAAGATGGTTGGAAAAGACAATTACATATTTTAGGAACCATTATGTTCAAAGGTTTTTGGAATAGAAAGAAAAGACATATATTTCTATGATTAGAGTGAAGATTTAGGTTAAAAAGTGTAACTTAAAAGTTGTGCTCTGGGGGCCGGAGGGTTAGCTCAGCGGTTCCAGCGCCGGCCTCCCAAGCGCAAGGTCCTGAGTTCGATCCCTGGTAACCACATACAACGCTGGGTGTGGAGACACGCTCACCAACAATCAACGATGCATACCACAATGCCGGATGTGGTGGCTCACGCCTGTAATCCCAGCACTCGGGAGGCAGAGACAGGAGGATTGCTGAGTTCGCGGCGACTTGCCTGGGCACCATAGTGAGCTCAGGGCCAGCCTGAACTACAAAGCGAGACCCTGTCTCAAAAAGCAAAAAAAAAAAAAAAAAAAGTTGTGCTCTGGAAGATCGGCTCTTTAATACTATGATTAATCTAGAATGTAGTGCGCCCCACCAGGGTCACCAAAACGAATCTGAGTCTCCTTAGCCAAAGATCACTATCTAGCTAACAGGAGTGGTAACTATATCCTTTGATGGATAAACATCTTTCTAACTCTAGGAAGATTTTTAATTAAGCACAGACCATTTCACAGCTATGGTTTGAATGTCTGAGGCCCCTTCATAATACATGTTAAAATTTAATTCCCAGAGCAACAGTTGTAAGAGGCAGTCTAAATTTAGGTTATTAGGCCACGAGGATCTCACGGAAGGCCCTCAAAACCTTACACACGGACTTGAGGGAGTTGTCTTTTTTTATCCCTTCCATCCCTCTCGCTATGTGAGGACACAGCACTCAACTCCTTCTAAGAATTTAACAACCAGGTACCATCTTAGAACAGAGAAAGGCTTTCACCAGGTACCTCTATGGCTAGTGTCTTGATCTTGTAATTCCCAGCATTTGCAATTGTGAGAAATAACCTTCAGTTCTTTATAAATTACTGTCAGGTATTTTCTTATAGCAGCTCAAAAGGAGTAAACAAGAGATTGGGAATTAAGTTAAAAAAAAGTTTGTTTGTTTGTTTTTTGTGTGTGTGTGTGTGGTACCAGGGATCGAACTTGGGCCCTTCCAAGGTAGGTGCACTACCACTTGAGCTAAATCCCCGGCCCCCCTAAAAAAATTTTTTTAAGAACTGGGTGCAGTGGCACGTGACAGTCTGAGGTGGAAAAATTGCCTGAACAACGAGGTGGAGACCAGCATTCTGTCCAAACAAACGGCATAGCGGTGCATACCTGTAATTCTACCACAGGGGATTAAGGTGCGCACCTGAGGCAGGGGGATGGCTGTGAGTTCAAGACTAGCCTTAGCTAAACAGTCAGACGTCTCAAAACACACACAAAAAAGGGCATTTGAGTAAAGGCCAAAAGGAG
>PVIC010057306.1:0-10706 GCA_004025085.1 Thryonomys swinderianus
AGAAAAAAGAAAAGAAAAAGAAAGAAAGAAAGGAAAACTAAAAAAATTCACAGAAAAGAGAACAACCAATAGAATGATGAGACAAACTACAGAAGAAGAAAAAAAATATTTGTATACTATACATTCGACAAGGAGTTAACACCCAGTATACAGGACACCAAAAACTTAATAGAAACAAAATTAATTATAAGATGAGCACTAGGCATGAACAAACTTTTCTTCAAAGAAACATGCAAATGGCAAATACACAGTCCATACGAAAATGTTCAAACTCGCTAATTATTGGGGAAAGGCCCATCAAACCACAATGGACAGTTAAGAGTGGCTATCACTAAGCATACCAAAGATAGTCAGTACAGCCAACACCTGGAGAGAATTCCTATATAGTATTGGTGCAAATTATAGCCATATGGAGTATAGTATGGAGGTTCTTCAGAAAATTAAAAATAGAACCAGCTGTGATCTATCATCCCACTACTAGGTATGTATCTAGAGAAAATTACAACACTGTGTTGAGACCCCTGCATTGTGGCCCTTTTCACAACAGCCATGAAACAGAAACAAGGTATGTGTTCACCAGCTGATAATGGATAGCAAGTATGTTGTGTATTTGCACAATGGAATACTATTCAGCCACAAAAAGAAATCCGTTTTTTCATTTCTGACAACATGGATTGAACTGGAGAACATTATTCTACATGAAGTAAGCCAGGCACAGAAAGACAAGTACTACATGGTCTGACTCACAGATGAAATCTGAGAAGTTGCTGTCACAGATGCCGAGAGCAGAGTGAAGTTAACAGAGGTTAAGTTACAGTTCCAGAGGAGCAAGACATTCCAGAGTGCTCAGACAGTGCGGCGATCACACTAACACCATGTACTGTGCACTTCAAAAAGCCAGAAGAAATTACTTCGAAGTCTTCACTGTAACAAAATGATAAATGTTTTAACTCCACAGAAGTTTAACTTGATTGAAACATTACACAATGTATACATTTATTCAAATGCCACATGGTACTTCATTAATATATACTCTTGGTAGCACTGGGTACTGAACTGGTCTTTGAACTGGACTTTACCCTTTCTTTTTAATTTTTGAACCTTTCTTTCTAATTTTGGGCGTTTTGCCAAGTCCTTAAATGGTCTAGGCTGGACTCACACTTGTAATCCTTCCCAGAGTACTGAGATTATAGGCCTATACCACAACACTTCACTAATAAGTACAATTTTCATGGTTTCATGTGTCTGTTAAAATATAAATTTAACTTTAAAAAGAAATATGGCTGCATATTTTATTAGTAAAGAACAGTTTTGTTTTTCTCATGCATATGCAGTGTGACACATTTTGATAAGTGTACAAAAGCACAAGTGCATACTTTATCCTTGTTCATGTATTATTACATGTATTTCATGTATATGGAACATACATATTGCATGTAGTTGTAATATGCATGTAACATAAATTCCCATACATGTGTAGAGGGAAAGAATGTGAAGTTTGTAATGGTGTCTACCACAACTGTTAATAAAAGTTATTTGTCTCTCGAAAGTGCTATTAGGGAAGATTTGGTTTTCTACTTTTTTTTGCTTTTGAGATAGGGTCTCGCTTTGTAGTTCAGGCTGGCCCTGAGCTCACTATGGTGCCCAGGCAAGCTGCTGCGAACTCAGCAATCCTCCTGTCTCTGCCTCCCGAGTGCTGGGATGACAGGCGTGAGCCACCATGTCCGGCACTGTGGTATGCGGTGTTGATTGTTGGTGGGCGTGTCTCCATGCCCAGCATTATATGTGGTTACCGGGGATCGAACTCAGGACCTTGCGCTTGCGAGGCAGGCACCAGAACCACTGAGCTAACCCTCCGGCCCTGGTTTTCTACTTTTTACAGGGATGTATCACTCAGTACGAAAATTCTAAGAACTATTTCCATTGAAGAAAAAAAATTGAGTATGGTAGAAATAAGTAATGAATATAAAAGTCTAAGTAGAACCACAGAGAATTGTTAAAGGAAGAAAAAACCCCATTTATAACAGAGAGGGAATAAATCATCCTTTTAAAACTCGTTAGAGGAAGATAACACATCATATGGTATCTTCCCATAACAACAAACTGAAGCCCTAAGCGCAATTCACGGAGCCTGGAGGAGGCAGCTCTGCTGATGGGAAGCGAAGCCCGGGCCGGCCTGAGGCCCGAGACCGAGGCCCGGAACCTCCGGCCCCTCCACGGCCCCTCGGTGACCTCCGCGGTGCCGGGTCTTCCCAGCGCCTAACTCACCTCAGACCACTTTTTTCTGCAGATATATTAAAGAAACCATGTAAATTAGCCAGTCGGGCCCACTGTGGAGACAAGTGCTTGTTAGGTAGCGAGCCAGACCCCAGGATGGACGAAAGCAGTGACTCCGGTCTGAGCCTCCGTTCCTCGGGCGCCCCGAAGTGCCTAGAGCCTTGAAAAAGAGCACGCATGTCAAGACACGAGAAGTCATCTCAGAGTAAAAGGCAGAAAAGTGGGGTGCGAGAAACGAAAGGAAGAACCCTGCAGGGTCCTGAGCGCGACTGTTCCGGAAGCCGCGGGACGCACAGCGACGGGCCAGCCTGCCGGGGCTGGCTGCGCGGAGGCCACAGCCGCGGCGCCCACCAGCCTGCACGCTCCGCAGCGGCGCCGACACGCAGCGGTGCGAAGGGCAACGTGAAAACGGGCAGAGGGAGGGGTGCACGCGCGCGAGCCCTGCAGGCTCCGGGGGGCCTTTCACCACCGCCGCGCACAGGAGATACAGCGAGTGAGCAGCCACAGCGAGCTTGTGTGTGGATCGCTCCACGCCGCGGTGTGCAGCGAGGAAAGGTGAGCCAGCACATGCACACGCGTGTACGCGCGCGCACACGCACCGCCAGGCGGGCTGCAGGAGGAAGCGCAGGGCTCTGGAAAGGGTAGCAGGAGAGGAGGAGGAGAGGAGGAACGAGGAGGAAAGGTGGCCCCGAGAGAAGGGTCACCGCGGCAGAGAGAAGGCCAGCGCCCGGCAAGTCCCAGCGCTGTGCAAAACCGACCACCTGACTGCACCTTAAAATGGTGGCTCTGTGTGAGAAATCAGAAGGCTGACAAGGACCAAGATACACAACAGATTCGGGGAACAGGAAGAAAATGCTCAAGTGGGGACGGGAGCAAGGGGGGGAGGAGAGGAAATGTTTTAAAAAAGAATTAAAGGTAAAAAATATAAAAGTTTTTGTAAATCAAGAGGGGGAGAGGGACTGAAGAGAGAGAAGGGAATGGAGGAAAAAACCCATCAAAACCTACTACACACAGGTACAAATTACCTGTGATGAATGTGGTCATTATATATGTGAAAGTGTACCAATAAAATTAATTTTTAAAATGGTTCTTTAGTAATTAAGAGTAACCTCACCCCACATACACAGAGCTATTAAAGGGAAAAAGATAAGAACATAATACACCTTGAGTCCGAGCCAGAATTAATAAGGAACCCTTATGTATTTCAGACACTGTAACTTAAAAATAAACCACTAAGGGCTGGAGATTTAGCTCAGTGGTGCCGGCGCCTGCCTCACAAGCGCAAGGTCCTGAGTTCGATTGCCGGTAACCACATAGAATGCTGGGTGTGGAGACTCACGCCCACCAGCCATCAACACCACATACCACAGTGCCAGGCGTGCTGGCTCACGCCTGTCATCCCAGCACTCAGGAGGCAGAGACAGGAGGATTGCTGAGTTCAAGGCTTGCCTGGGCTCCATAGTGAGCTCAGAGCCAGCCTGAACTACAAAGCAAGACCCTGTCTCAAACAAACAAACCACTAAAAGCTATGCTTCCATGTTTAAAAAATAAAAGATACATTTGGAAATAAATGCAGGAACAGGAAACTTGACAATTGGTCATAGAAGGTTTAAAACAGAATTTCCATAAATAAAAGATATAAAATCAAAAATTTTAAACTTCAGACATAGATTGGACAGCAGATGAGATGAAGAAAGGAGAAGTAAACCATGAAAACAGAAGCCCTTCCGCCAGGGTGCAGCGCAGAGCAGGGCAGGACAAGGCGCGGACAAAGCCTGAGGCACAGTTGTAAAATTTCACTAAAATGGTAAAAAGAAAAGAGGCAAGGGCAATGCTAGAAGCATTCATAAAGAAGTTTCCAGAACTGGGAGACATCAGTCCACAGAATTAAGAAGCTAAATTAATTCCAAGAAGGGTATCCTAAGCAAATGCTAACCTACTTGCAGCAAGAGTCAAACCACATGAGACTAAAGTTTAAAAGCAAAGTTACCTTGCAAAAGAAAAAAGTTACAGAAGTTAGACAGACACTTGGTATCTCGACAGTAAGAACGTAGAAAAGGGTAGATCCTGCCCCAGTGCGCTGACAGCAGCGCCAGCCAGCCGGAGTCCCGTCCTCCTGCCTGTCGAGCCTCTCAAAGGCAAACTGAAAGAAAACATTTTCAGACGATCCAAAGTTAAGACAGCTCAGAAGCTCTGAGCCGGGGACTCCAGAGGGAGCAAAGTGCTTCCAGACGGAGGAGGTGCGAGCCGGGCAAAACCAGAGCCCGGACTGCGCGAGCGGAACTCTGAAGCCCTCTGAGAGGCCTGACAGCAACCGCCGTGAGATCCCTGAAATAAAAGGACCCGCAAACCTTGAAGTTCGGGTCTGGGCGACTCGTGCGCCTCTCCCGAGCGGCGCGGAAGGGCTCTGCAGAGGCGCAACGCCGCCTTAAAATGCGTAACTGCGGAGGGACAGGTCACGTTCGTGTTTTCTTACCTCCTGTTCTTGGAGGTGCTCCTCTTCACTATCAGTTTTTCTCCACAAGGTTAAAATGACCGTTTTTTAACAGAAAAGCTGTAAGAAAGGTGCACAAGTTCTTGTCTGCAGAGCAGATGTATCATTTTGAAATGTTTTTATCTCAAACCTGAACCTTCATACAAAGTGAATCCCAACTCACGCTTCTGCCAGCGTCTCTATCGCACCGCGCGGCCCGGTCCGTGGGCGGGGGCTGTGTCTCCACCCTCTTCCTAGGACATGCTGGTCTGTCGCCCTGGGCAACCCGAAGGTGGTTTCCTACCAGGAACGCTGCTCTGCCCGTGGCTGGCTTTCCTCGTCGTGCTGCCCCCTTGAACGTGATCGCCACCCAAGACCCTTCCACGCTGTCTGCTCCTCTGCGCCCGGCCATCGGGCACCGTCGGCTCCGTGTGCTGGAGCCGAGCCTGTGCTTCGCTCTCCCACAGAGAATGAGCCGAGCTTCGGGAGCAGGGGCTTCGTCCAAGGCGCCTCCTGCCGCCTCCTCGGCCCTCGCCCCGGGTCGGGCTCAGGACAGGGGACCGTGAGCAGATCGTGATGGTCCTGAGAGGCAGGACAGCCTCATCCCACGCTTACGAAAGCTCGAACGGCACAACAGCTTCCGCTGGAAAAGTACATGGGATCAGCAGACAGCAACGGAATTATGAGTCGTAAAGTACAAGACTGAAAATCAGATTTTTTTTTTCCTTTTTGAGACAGGGTCTCACTTTGTAGTTCAGGCTGGCTGTGAGCTCACTATGGAGTCCAGGCAAGCCTCGAACTCAGCAGTCCCCCTGCCTCTGACTCGGCCCGAGAGCTGGGATGACAGGCGTGAGCCACCATGCCCAGCACTGTGGTATGTGGTATGTGGTATTGATGGGTGGTGGGCATGAGTCTCCATGCCCAGCACTGTATGTGGTTACCGGGGATCGAACTCAGGACCTTGCACTTGCGAGGCAGGCGCCAGAACCACTGAGCTAACCCTCCGGTCCTGAAAAATCAGAATTTTTAAAAAGTTGTCATATATGAGTTATGGCTGGAGTACTGTTTTGAGAACAAGAATTTTCTCATGAAGATGAGGGCTCTGAGAGGGCGGAGGGCACCCAAACCGCACCCTGACTCCCCTGACTTGCTGTGCGTCAGACGCCACCCAGACTCGGGCCCGTTTCTCTCGTGTCCCGCTCACACCCGAGTCCTCCCAGGCAGACCGTGGGAGCGGCTGGGTTTGGCTGTGAAGACGGGTTACGAGTGTTCAGGAGCTGGGTTAGCGAGGGCACATGGGTGTGAATAACAGCAGGGCCCAGCTGGGCGTGGCTGGCACCAACCGGAAGGCTGGAGCCTGCAGGCATAAAAGGGAAGGGGCCTATCGCTGCCGCCCCCTCCTGCGCTCCGTGGACCATCTCCCCTCGGGGACGCCCTCTGCCACCCCAGCCTTCCTCGGAGCCAGTTCACTGAGGACTGAAACCTCTACAAACGGGAGCAAAAGGGGCCTTTCCTTCTTTACTTTGTGGGGATTGGCAGGTTGTCTCAGGAATGAGGAAGTAACTGAGACACTCTGTAAAACGGAATATGGCTGAGGCCAGAGATTTAGCTCAGTGGTTCCGGCGCCTGCCTTGCAAGCTCAAGGTCCCTGGTTCAATCCTCGGTGACCACATACAACAATGCCATGGGGGGTGACTCACGCCCACCAGCGATCAATACCACACACCATAATGCTGGGTGTGGTGGCTCACGCCTGTCATCCCAGCACTCGGGAGGCAGAGGCGGGAGAATTGCTGAGTTCGAGGCTTGCCTGGGCTCCATAGTGAGCTCAGGGCCAGCCTGAACTACAAAGCGAGACCCTGTCTCAAAAAAATAAAAAGGGCTATGGCTGTGGCTCAGAGGTGAAATGCTTGTCAAGCAAGCACAAAGCCTGGGTTCCACCCCCAATATCACAAGAGGGGGACAACAGACTGACCCCTTAGGGTTGGGACTGAAGAGAGTCCACACAGAGAGCTGCAGATACGCGCCATCGAATGGTAGATGCTCAGTAAGTACCAGTATGCTCGTCTCAAGAGCCAAAATTTAAGGCACAGGAACTTACAGATAATGCTGAGGTCTAAATGCATTTTGAAGCTGCAGCATCTCTGGAGCCAGTGAGGTAGTGCAGGCCACCCTCGGGGGTGCACACGGGTCTCGGCCTAGGAGGCCACGCTCGCCCCCTGCCCGGCCCCCACCCTTCCCCACAGAACCCCAGGGCCGTGCGCTACGCGAGGCGCCCACCCAGCATGCCATCCCCCAGGCGCCAGGAGCGCGAGGCGGCCTGCGGCACAATCCGGCCGGGCCGAGGCGCCGCTTTCGGCCTGTCACCAGCTCCCTGGCCCCCCCTCACCTCTGTCTCCCGCTCGGTCTGGAAGGCAGCACCGTTCCCTAGAGCAAGGCAACAAAACAGTGTCTCACAGAACTCACCTTTAACTTTATAAAGTCTTAGAAGTCAGACAAGCAAACCTCATGTGGCTAAACACAAGGCGCTGGGGAGAAGGACACAGCCAAGAACTGGAGTGTGTTATGTGCGAGGAGCAGCTCACTAGTCAACACAGTCCGTGCAGCTACAAACACGTGTTACGAGTCAAGAAACGGGAAGCTCCTCAAAACCGCACAAACAGGTTCTGAAGTTCTCCATGCCTCCCCGTCTGCCTCTGTCCTGCATCTCTCTGTCTCTCTCTCGCTCTCTGGTTACAGGTGTGCAGCACCATCAGATGCCTCTCTCACACACACACTCACGACGTGTGTGTCATCTTCAAAATGTTACAAATCCACCACAGACATCTCGAGCTTGCTCAGGCCCCGGGGCAGAGAGGAGGTCACCAGGACTCCCAGTCTCCGAGGTCCCGACCGCGTCCGGCTGGTCCCACTGCTGTGGCCTGTGCAGAGGCTGAACGTGGAGGCTGGAGCCCAGGCGCGGGACAGCGCTCCCGAGACCAGGAAGGGGCCGGAGACCCGAGCGAGGCCGTGTCGCTGGGACTCCCGGGCCGCACAGACCCAGCCGCCGGCCTCCCTCAGTTCCCCGCGATACGATCAAACGATGCTCCTATCCCCACATTCACCTGCTGGTGCCGTCAGAGGCCCTGGAGCCCGTCGCCCTGGCAGGAGCCACACCCGGAACACATGCGCCTCTGGGGCACCGTTAGGCGCGAGTCACGATAGCGAGGGCGCACCTGATACCCGAGGACGTGCGTGGCCACACGCCGGGCGCCGCACAGAAGCTCACAACATCCCGACAGGCGCCACCTGCTACAGAGAACTACGTCACTGGCACTGCCACGACTGTTCTGCCGTTTCTCTGACAAGGAGCAGGACGCCTGGCATAGCCCGAGGCAGGGCCGTCTCTGCACGTCTCTGCCTCCTGAGCGTTTCCACACCGGCCCTTCGCCTTGTAACGCGCTCCCTAGGCGGCGACCCCAGGAGAGGGCGACAGCAGGCACAGCGAGCCGGCAGCTCGGCCTGGGCCGCCGGCAGCTGCAGCACAGTCGGCCGCACGGGCGTCTCTCGGCTTCCGTCCCTGGGGGAGCCGGTGCCCCGGCCTCCTCTTCCGCCACGTGACGCTGGGAACCAGCCGGGGAGAAGCCCGGCCTCGCGAGCGGAGAGAGCGCGCGACCTGCCGAGGACCGTGACTCCGCAGCGGGGACGGCGCCAGAAAGCACAAGAGAAAATCTACTGCGATGGCTTTCAAGTGCTCCGGCTCCCATCTCTGCAGGCTGCCGGGAACCCGAGTGGCGACGCTCTGTCTCCGTGACGAGGGTCAAACTCGAACTCGCAGTGGGAAGCGAACGTGGAAACGAACAGCACAGTGTCTGTTTCAAACGGCGAGCAGCATGGAGTCTAACGGCCTCCATTTTGCATTCAGAACAACAGTTTTATCCATGTACATGAACCCGCCTCACAGCGGCGAGACAGTGACAGCTCAAGGTGGGTTCGCCGCCGTGACACACAGCCCAGGCAGCGCTGGCACTCACGTCACGGGTGGGCACGGAGCGGCTGGACCCGCGATGCAGGTGTTCGGGGAGCTGCTTGACGCGGCGGCTTCCACCCCCGCCGGGGGCTCCGGCTGCTGCAGCCGAGGGAGAGCAAAGCGGCGGCGCGCAGGCTCCTCCACGGAAGCCCGGCTGGGGCTCGCTGGCTCGCCGCGGTGAGTAACTGCGGTCCCGAGTCGGAGCCAGAGGCCTGCGCTGTCGGGACGAGGCGCACACGCGCGCCCCGCGGGCTCGTGGCTGGGGTCCCTCGTGGGTGTCAGGCCCTGGCCCTAGTCGACCCTGACCTTCCACTGCGGCTCAGGGTTCAAGGATCGGGCCCAGGACACGGAGCAGATGGAGGAGAGCACAGCTGGACGCGAGGCCTGGCCTCGGTGCGACTTCTCGTCCTGCGGCCCCGGCCCCCGGGACCGTGTCCGCTGCTTCCCTGAAACGTAGCTGCCCGAGTCATTTTCCTCTGGGCCTGGGTGACTGCAGTTTTGCAGCCGACACGACTGTTGCTCCAACGTGACGTCGAGAGCTCGCAGGCTTCGCTCAGGACACAGAGCCCAGGAGCATCGTGGAGCAGGGACAAGGCCACTCTCCAGAGACGCTTCGCATCCGTGCCGGACTGCAGCCCGGCTTGTGTATGGGCCGCCTTCCGTGAAAGGTCGAGGGGACGGTAGAGGCTACATGAGAAACCGCCGCGCTCGGCGGTGCCTGAGACGGCCGACAAGACGCCGCGTGCGCAGCAGGCTGCAGGGCGTCCAGAAGCACCGCAGAGGCGGGACAGGGCCCACGGAGAGGGCGGAGCTCGCAGGGCGGGGCCGGGGGACCCCGGACCGGTCAGTGCCGGTGCCCGCCGGGCCATGCGTGCGGCAGGACGGAGGAGGGGCGCGGGGCGCGAGCCCGGGAGCGGAGGGAAGGAGCTAAAACCCACGCTGAGGGCAGAGCCCGAAGTTAGAAGCTCCCTGCTAAAACTGACCACCGCAGATCTCAGAAAAGTAACATCCCAGACCATTTTAACATAGACAAAAGTCAAGAAGGCAAAATAAATGACTTTTTAAACAGCTTTTGCAAGAACAAACGGCATCCACAGTTCTATGTGGATAGAAAAGTAAGTTAGGAATCCATGCTGGCTTCAAATTGGGATAATCACTTCACGGCTTCCCCTGCTGCCGCCGAGTCGGTGCCGAAGGAGAGCGGCGATTTACTCGGCGAGGGAAGCTCGAGGGACCTGCAGGGCGCGGGCAGCGAGTGCAGCCCTGAGGGCGGGAGGCCGAGGGGCCGCTGCGCACTCGGGGCTTCAGCAACCCGGGCCTGCGGCCTCGGCCCCGTTTTTGGTGAAGATGAGCAGTTACAAGACAGAAGCACCTGTTCAAGGGCACCGGAGCACCACGGTTCTGACGGACCCAGAATTTCCACACGAGAACGGAGCACGGAAGACCGTGGAAAACGGGCGGGAAGAAGCTAGGAGAACTGTCTTCCAGGGGCTTCGTGAAGGCGAGCGCGAGGCTTTCCCTCGGCCTTCGGCACACGCGCCGGGGCTGACAGGGCTGGCCACGCAGCGCGGCTCTCTAGCCTGTGCGAAGCGCCGGGGACAGCCTCTCGCGGAAGCTCAGGGCTCCTCAGCTCGGCTGGGAGGCAGCGCCCGCGCACTGGAGGCGGACAGAGCTCCTGCGTCACGGAGCTGGCCCGAAGGAGGAACCCGAGCGAGACCAGACCCAGAAACTCCTCCTCCGGGAGCCCGGAACGGCCATTCCGGAGGCAGGGAGGGCTTCTGAAGGGACTCCGTCCAGAGAGAAGACCCCAGGCAGCTGACTCGGAGCGCAGGGCTGCACACCTCCGCCCGCTGACCCGGCCAGCAGACGCTCGCTGTGCGCAGCTGGCCTGGGCGGCGCCCCGTGTAGTTCCAGCCTGGCGTCCGGAACCGGGCTCCTCTAGCAGCT
>PVIC010057307.1:0-10699 GCA_004025085.1 Thryonomys swinderianus
CTCTGGGGGCCCTCGTCCTCCCTTCCTGCCTCTAGGGGGCCCTGTCCTCCCTTCCTGCCTCTAGGGGGCCCTCATCCTCCCTTCCTGTCTCTAAATGGCCTTTCCCTCTGTGATTCTCAGGGCATCACTGCGATGCCACTTCCTGTGTGCCAGAGCTCCAGGCTTTAGGCTTCTTCTCTCCTGGACTGGTTGGACGGACAGAGGGCCTGGGTGTGCTGGAGCATCTCTCCACCACTCGAGGCCTCTGCCTCGGAGGCGCAGGTCTCTCCGGAGAGGGCCTTAGCCTGGGTCCTTCTCAGCCCCGCCCCTTGGAGCTCACCTTCTCTCCTGCCTCTCCTTTTCAGTTCTGATGCCCACCCCCTCAGCTTCCGCCCCTGGGCCAGTGGCACCGAGGGCCGTTGGTTGCCCACCTGCGGGTTCGGCTTAGTTGGAAGTGGACATTTCATCTTCTGCTTTCTGTAAATTTCAAAATAAACTCTAAAATTTATTTTTGATCAGAGAATTTTATTTAGAAACAAACATACTGGGCGATACATAAGCCCAAATCTCTTCCAGTGGGGTATTTTTGGTGTCAAAACTATAAATTCAAGAAGAGGTATGTTCGTCATCATTTATTGATGCTCCAATAATTATCTCTGCACTGATTTTCAATAGTATTTTTAAAAAGTGGCACAGAAAAATGCATTTAGTGTTATGTGAATGAAATAGGTATAAAATTCCACATTTGTGTAGGGAAGAGAGACAAGGAATATATTAAAATGTCAACAGGGTGGGCCATGGGACTATGTGGCATTTTTGTCCTTCTAATTAGGAAGAAATAAAATTATGAAGTTCTCCTTACAAAAGTATGAAAGTGTTACTTACGAAGGTATATTCTCAATTCTCCTTCCTGCCTGAGTTTCTCCCCAGGACGAGTGGGAAATTATTTCTCCTCATCTGCGCGTGTGGGTGATCAGTCCACTGTGTCCCTGTTCATCCAAATGTCACACTCAGGGAGACACCGAAGGGTCACTGGTCATCATAAGCCCTGGCGATGAACGTGCTGAGGTATTTCTTAGAGTTTTAATCCTGCCAGGTAACAACGGAGCAGTTGACACAGGAACCAGTTCTAGAAGATTGATATATGTTAACTCATTTGCTTCTTGACAATGGCCTTTTGAAGGGAGTTTTAAAATATTTTTATTTCTTTTAGTTCAGGTTTGCAGTGAACAGTCATCACGTTTATTGTGGGGGATTGATTAGTGAACAGAACACATCACAGTCCTTTCTATCCCCTCCACTTTCCTCCCTCGCCCCCTCCACCGCCTGTGCCTGTCATCCGTCCTTTCTCTTGCTGTTTATACGCTGGGCTTCACAGAATTGAGTAAGTTACTGTATTTCTTCCATTTTATAGAAGAAGAAGTAAAGAAAGGGTCTGACTTTCTCGGGGTATGTGCGGGGGGAGGAGCTGAGCATCAAAGCCCTCGAGCCCCTGCAGGTCAGGACCTTGACTCCAGGCCTTGGGGTGCTCCCCTTCTGGGGAGCCCGTGGGCACACTGCCACTTCTCAGGCTGCTTTTGGTTTTCTTCTGGTATCAAGCCCGTAGGCCGCCGCGTTTCAGTTGGGTGCCTGGTGGGCATACAGGGCCCGCACACGTGTGAGAATGGTGCTGCTGTGTATGTTAAGTTTCCATGCTGAACTCTACAGAGAGCGGTCTTTGAGTTAACGGGGGTGACCTTCATTAAAAAGAAGCAGTCCGACCCTGAGGATTACTGTCTGGACGTCAGCTTCTGCAGATAACTAGAAGTCTAGGGTAGGCAGTTCTGGATTCTGTTCTGCTCCGGAGGTGCACAGGAGTCCGGCTGTGTGTTCTGAGCACACTGGACCTTCACAGAGCAGCGGTCTGCAGAGCCTCATGCACACAGTCAGCCTGCTGGCTTTCGGAGATCCGCAACTGAGAAACAAAACCTGCCTTCGTGGAGCTTCTGTTTTACAGTTTGAATGCCCCTGAGAAGTTTAGTTTGTGGAACTAGAGGACAGAAATTTGCGTACCTGTCTGGTGCTAATTTCTGTTAGTTGCTTCATCCCTTAGCAAAGCTTTGGGATTTCTTCTTGCCTGCCTGCTCTGGAAACAGATAACTGAATGGCCAGGCAAGAGACGTGGGTCAGTCTTCTAGGAAGCTCTGTCTGGGGTCTTGAAGGTGAACCACAGCCTGTGGAGCTGCCTCCTTTGGTGGGGGGGGGGTCCCACGCTCAGGTTCGGGCCATGGGGCTCTGAGTGGTCAGGAGTGGAGGAGGACAGCGGAACTCGCTGGAGAGGTTATTACTCTGGAGAATCTGCTCACTCCTATGATGTCAGTTCACTTCTTCCTTTAGCAGTCAGATCTGAACTCACCAGTAATGATTTTGTTTCCTTATGAAGAGTTCACAGCACGACAGGAGGCTCTCAAGGCGCAGGACATGTATGTGCACATACTAAGTGAGCGAAAATGGAGACTTAGAAGTTTCATGTTTACTAAACTTTATCCTTACAAAATTTTTTTCTGTTAGGCATCCCTGGGAAGTTGGTTCCCATTTGTGAATCAGAGGATTTTTGTCAGGAGTGACATGTACGTTGACTTGGTTGACCCGGCTGTAGGCCCCAGGTGGCCCAGCAGGGACTTTGGTCCAAGATGGGCTGTGTTTATGGGGCAGAAACTCAGCTATGAAGGCTGCCGGCCAGAAGGGGCCCCGGGGTGGCTGGGTCCGAACCTCACAGCAGGGAACGTGACGGTGTGTACCAGCCTGGAGGGGTTCATCAGCGTCAGGGGCCTGTGTGGCCGGAGGGACTTCGGTCTGTGACCCGAGACGCGGAGGAGTCGTACAGCGTGAGGCCCGCAGCCCGCGGAGCAGGCCCAGTCTGCTCAGAAGCAGCGGTTTCGCTTCCTCCAGCGCCCTGCCCTTGCCCGACTCCACTGGGGACATCTGCAGGAGACACTCCTGCGAAGGTCCCTTTCATCAGTAAGATGAGTAACTTTTGAATCTCAATTGTTCAGTGTGTGAAATTTCCCTTCTTAAAATCTCTAAATATTTTTTCTGGAAACAAATTAACTAGGCTTAAATATTTGTGATCTTCTGAGCTAGGGTCAGTAAGAGCGATTCGTAGACGTCCCTGCATGTTCCCTGTCACTATTCACTTTCATCCCTTTCCCACTGGATTATTTTAAAGTGAATTTGGCCTCATATTTTATCCAGATATTTTGTTAATACAGTAAAAAGATAAAGACTCTTTAGAAAACATATTGACAATTCCATCATGATTCCTAACAAAGATAATTCTTTAGTACCATGAAGTACTTAGTAAAGGTATAAAATTTTCCTATTTTATAATCTTTAAAAAAATGTTGGTTTATTCCAGTTAGGAGACAGATAAGTCTATAAATTATACTTGATCAATGATATATTAAGTTTTTTATCCTTTAAATGTCACAATATTCTAAAACTTATGTTTGGTGTTTTAATTCAGAATTATTTTTGCTTGCTAAACTCAGTGAAAACCCTAACCCTGTAAACTCCTTCAAATATTATAGTTTCAAAAAAAAAAACAACTCGTAAAGTCAGCCATAACCTTGGAAGGGAATTCAGAAATTCACTTTTTTTTGTTTTTGAAAGAGGATGGTTTAAAAGACAAACGTGCCCAGAAGCGAGGTTCTCGCGCTCTGAAGTCGAGCCTTTTCCCCAGGGAGAACGTCTCCTACTGACTCTTGTCTCACCTTGCTTTCTCCACCCTTTGCTTTACCCTCCCCCTTCATTTTTCCTTTTTAAATTAAACTCTCCTGTTTGGGAGTCTTCTGCAGTTTTTTTTCTCTTTATAAGGCAGTGTTGAAAAAGGTACATATTTAGAAATGTTAGGCCTTGGAGCAGACTTTAACAAACAAGCTGCTTTTTAAAAAGCTCTGTGGCTCCCAGCAGTGGAGCTGGAAACGCTTCCTGAATGGGTCCTGGCCACGCCGCACCCTCACTGGGGCCATGTAGGCCTGCGGGAGCTGTGGCCCGAACAGACCCAGCGCTTGCTATGCTGCGGAAACTGTTGCACGTTCGCGTACACACACACACACACACGCACGCACGCACGCAGAGGGCCTCCGGTGTCACTGCACACATACTTCATCGCCCTCCCTGGTGTTGTGAGGCATGAGTACAGGTCTGTGCAGCTCCCTGGCCCCTGCTGGCGTGTCCTAATCACGCGTTACGGTGGCCGCAGGTGTGCGATCAGGCCTGTGACGACAGATGTCCGCGTCGGACACCTCCGTGGTGTGCCTCTGCCGGGAGCAGACTCCTGGCCTGAGTGGGAAGCACTCTCTGCACCCGCAGATGCAGGGTGGTCTCCCTGTCCCCGTGCTTGTACTTTCTGTCTGGACGTCTGATTTCGAGAGTCCCACCGGTGGCAATGTCTCACTAAGAGCTCCCGTCTCTCCTCCACCGTGAGGGTATCAGCCACCACCTTGTTCAGGGCAGCTGGCCGCAGTGCAGTCACCGTGCCGTGACCGCTTTGTAGCTGTCTGAAGCCCCTCCAGGAGCGGTGCGCAGGGCCAGGCTGTCTCAAGGCCGGCTGAAGGGCCTGCCCCATGGGGCGCACACCTTCAGCAGTAGCTGTGTCTCAGGGGCATACAGCCCGATACTGGTGATACTCTGATACGATACCTGCTACATTTTTTTATTCTACTCACTTCTAAAGCATGTGTCTTCCAATTTATATGCAGGGGTGAGTCATTTGCTGAAGGCTCAGGTATTCTACTTTAAGAAGATGCTGTGGGGTGGCTTATGCCTCTGATCTCAGTATTTCAGGAGGCTGAGGCAGGAGGATTGCACATCCAGTCCGGATAGTTTAGCAATTTAGACTCCATTTCAAAATAAAACATAAAAAGGATTAGGAATAGAGTTTAGTGGAAGGTGCTGGGTTCAAACTCTGGATCTTCCCAACCCTGCACACACGCAACATGAAGTCTGTTTTGAATTCATATTCACAGGGGGTTGGCCATCTAGAATTTTGTAATACTGATTTCTTTGTTATTTTCTTCTTTTTTGGAAAAGAATTCTCATAATCTACACTGTAGAATTTGTATAATTATGAGATTTTGGGACTTCAGAGTTGTGGGCCTTTCTCTGTGTATTTCAGTACACACTGCACACTATGTGGGGTCCAGCTTTTTCCAGGTCCAGGGTGGTTGTGTCTCTGTCCTCTAGGGACGCCGGCTCCATCCACTTACCTGTGGAATAGGCCACCCCGTTTCCACTGCACAGGAGAGAGTGTGCCCCGAGAGCCAGGCTTGGAAGCCAGTGAGGGCTGTGCCAGCCGTAAGTCAAGCTGAGGGAGCACACGGAGTTGGCGACATCATTTGTTCCCTCACCCGTACTCTAGAGCGTGAGTCTGCCCTGCTGCCCCGAGCCCCTCACTCGGGTCTGGGAAGAACTAGCAGCTGTGTGCCCCTCACAGGCCAGGTTTCCGGCCCAGGTCCCGGTCTGACACCCCCGGAGGCCAGGGACTGCGGCCCCCGCGGCTCACGGCGTGGTGGCCTCACCTCCTTCATCCACAGGGGGTGGCCTGAACTGTTCACCACTTCAGAGGCGACTCTTCCAGTGCAGATGCTATACAGCCATGGCAGAGTCACGATTCCAGCACCTTCCGTCACTGTTGAGAGTACGGCATCCCCAGGAGTGGGCATTCATTCCGGGGCGCTCCGGGGAGAAGTGGCGAAGGCCGACGTTACTTGGAAGAAGGCGCTTCATTAAGCTGTATTGTTGGAGAGCATGGTAGGAAGATGGTGGAGCAGAAGACTGTGTGGAGCCTGTCAGAGATCACAAGAGTCCCGAGTCTGTTTCTCTAGTGGATTTCCACCTGCGGGTCCCTAAGCCAGTGTCCCTAGTTGTCTGTCCTGTGCCCGGTACTGTTCTGGAAGGAGACAAGCAGAGCCAGCCTCACGGCATCCCCGTGGATGGGCAGGGTGTTGGACCGAAGCGGAACAGCCGGAGCCACAGGGGAGTCTGACCTCTCTGCCTGGTGTAGACCTGAGTGTCCCAGTCAGGCTTCTGAAGAGGGCTGCTGGGCCAGAACAAAATTGAGAAACTTTGAAAGTTAAAAGTACATAAAAGAGACATTTAAAATGGTAAGTTTTGGTTAAGGAAGCCTGTATGGACTTCATCCTGCCTGGAGAGGGATGAATCTAACTGTGGGAGTCCAGTGGGTCAGCCGTGGGTTTTATGAAGGAACCGAGTAGTTCCTCTACTAGACGTGTTATGAGTGCGTTTAATGATGGTATTTAGTGAGCGCTTCATAGGTGCTGGTTACCATTCTGGGTGCTGACATGTGCGAACTCAGTCCTCCCCATCGCTGCATAGTATGGTCCATCACTCACATGGTACCTGGGAGGAAATGTGGCTTGGAGAGGTAAATAATTGGACTCCAAGTGCTGGCCCTGAGACCTGTGCTCCCTGGGGTCCCTGACAGGGCCGCATTTCCTGTCTTGGCAGTGGAGTCCAGAGCTTGAGCTGATGGTAGCTTTGCTTCCTAGACAAAAGTGAAGATGGGTGTTTTGGAGTTGGTAACTGAATGAGCAGGCTTATTTTTACACTGAGTAGGGCTCGTGTTTGAATTTAACAAAATTAAACTTGACTATCTTGGGATAGCATTTTATCAGAACCTATTTTTTTAGATACCATTCTTGTATATCAGAGTTCCTTATAAATTTGCTTCTTTCTCTTTCTTTCCTTCCTTCTCTTTTCTTTCTTTCTTACACTCTTCTGCCTTTTGAGTTAATTTTTTTTTTCATGTAGAAGGGTAAAAAAAACATTGTGTCATTCAGAAAATTTTAGTTAATTGTTTTCACATTTTGTTTTTGTAATAGTCTTGCTATTACCCAGTTTGGCCCTCTTCCTCTTGAAGAAGCACATGCGTAGCACTGTGTGGGCTTGAGACTCAGAGCTCCTGCTTGCGCAACAAGAGCCCTCTGTGGAGAGGTCCCTGGGCCCAGGAATTAATAGCTGATGACAGTCTGTCTGTCGGTGAGCCTGTGCGTGGAGGTTTTCTGAGCGTCAGTGGAGCCCTGAGACGAGTTCGTCTTGTGTCTGAATTGACCGCCGACAGCCCACTGGTGGTGTTGGGAGTCGTGCCAGTCTTGAAGGTGACATCTCAGATGCCGGGGCGGCAGTCTGTTCTGGGGGTTGTTTGTGCCAGGTCACAGGCCTACTCTGTGCTTGGTTCTCAGGCCGACCTGGCTCCCTGTCTTCCCTCTAGGAGGGCCTGGGCTGTGTTTCCCAGGAGCCCTGGAGCCTGTCCTCCAGGGTAGGCCCGGTGTCCTCTTCCTGGGGACTGCTGGTGGCTTCTTTGTAGAGAGACGTATGTGTTTGCAATAAATAGTTGCATTTTCTTGATAGACCCTGCAGGGATTGGTCAGCATCGATGGGACTCAGATTATCCGTTAAGGTGTATTCGTGGAACAGAACTGCTGGTGCCGACAGAGTGCGTTAGCCAGGGAAGAGTGCCTCATCGAGCGGGCAGCTGTGCCATGCAGCCCTCTCCCTGTGAGGGGCATGCTGCTGCTCAGCCCAGGGCCGGCGGCCCGCGTGCCCTGTCCAGCTCCAGGCAGACAGGCTTTCCTGTGTGACTCTCCTGCCCCAGCATGTGTCTGGGCCCAGGCAGGCAGGAGTGTGACCAGGAGTGAAAGGGGTTGCCCCACTGTGTTGCAAACCAGTGACCAGCATGCCTTGGGGTTGACTGTCCGGGACCAGAGGTGCTGGGCCCCTCCGCCGTCTGTAGGGCAGGGGTCACTGCCAGAGCGTCTACCCGGGCCCGGCCAGGGTCCTCTGCTGTCCCTGGGAGTGCCCAGGTGTGCACATCTGTTATCCCTGGAGGGAAGGAAAGCTGTGACATCATCATTTGGAAGGACAGCGAACCCAGAGCTTGCTGTGGAAGCGTCCTTGGCACACAGAGCTGTGGGCACCTCACAGCTGAGGACCAGGACAGAGCCAAGCAGCGGACCGGGGGTGCTCCGCGGACCCGCAGGGAGCCAGGCCTGCCTCGAGCCCGGCCTGTGAGGGAGCCCCAGGGCTGCAGGGCCGGCTGCCCGGGCTGCTCAGCTGCTGCAGGCCCCTCCTCTGTCTGACCTCCCTCCAGGGCACGGGGGCGGGGACGGGGTGAGGACAGAGCTCTGAGCCATCACTAGTGCGCGCTGCTTAATCGGAAATGTTCTGATGATTCTGGAAAGCGCAGTGATTTAATTTCATATCTAATTGCATGAGGACCCATAAATTATGTTTTCTAAAATACCTATGACACTAAGCCGCACAGTGAGCAGATAAAACTGATTTGCTCCCTGACAAATCGAGATCTATGGTGCTGTTTTTGTGCTGAGCGCTGCGTGCGATGGCACAGGAGCTGTCGCTGGGCCGGGTGCTGTCGCATGACACCCTGCTGATTTATTACGAGGCCACAGGTTCTCAAAACATGCCGTCCCCACGGTGCGGGTGGGACTTGGGAGGCTGCACGTGGCAGCTGCACCCGGCCACCTGGGGAGTGGGGCACCGTCGGAGGCGCAGGTGCACTTAGAAGCTCTTCCCCGTGCAGCTGATCTTGTGGGCGTCGTCATTTGTTCTGAATTTTAGAAGGGCTTTGAGTAGACCTGGGGACAGCTGGGGCTGGGACCAGCAGGTTGGCATGAGAACCCGGGCAGACAGGTTGGTGCTGTCGGGTACAGGTTTTGGTTCTGCAGATTCCTCGGAGTCACTCGCCAGGTCTTTCTGTCATCTGCGACTTCGCACTGGGGTCTGGGGCAGGGGCGGGTGTGGTCAGCCGTCTGGTCCGAGGGCAGGAAACTCCTGAGGGTTGACCTGGAGTCATTCTGCTCCCAGCCTGGCCCCGTTGGGGACACTGCTCTGCGCAGCTCCATGTCAGGCATTCTTGGGTGCGTGGTCTGGGGCTGGCTGAGAGAAGCCCCCACCTTAGATGACAGGACTTACCAAACACACCCGATCGAACCACCGGACCTTTGAGGCAGGATCTTGCTATATAGTTCAAACTGACCTTGGGCTCACAGAGATCCTCCTGCCTCCGCCTCCCAAGTGCTGGAATCACAGGCATGCAGTGGCATGCCCAGCTTCAACAAACAGTCCTACGCAAAATTGTAAGGATGTAGAAGTAGGTATGGTTAAGATTTGGAAGTAAAGATTACTGGTATTGCCGGGCGTGGTGGCTCAGGCCTGTCATCCCAGCACTCGGGAGGCAGAGGCAGAGGCAGGAGGATTGCTGAGTTCCAGGCTTGCCTGGGCTCCATAGTAAGCTCGGGGCCAGCCTGAACTACAAAGCGAGACCTTGTCTCAAAAAAAAAAAAAAAAAAATTACTGGTATTTTCACCACTGTGAGTTTTTAAGTTAGTTCTCCTGTAACCAGCATAAATGGCTAAATACATGTTGGTTTGCTGGCTTCTTTCCCCTACAGAACCCAGGCATTGTTCCTGAGAGCAGGTGCTGGAGATGGCTTCGTTCTTCTGTAGGCAGCTGGCCAGGGGCCGGTGCTGTGTGCTGGCTGGGCCTGTGGACCTCGCAGCCCCACTGCCGGGTTTTCCGTCCCCCGTGCTGTCCCTCCGTACTTCTGTGACTCCGCCTTCGTTTCTCTGCCTCCGACACAGGGGTGACAGTAGCTCCTTCTCAGAGGGTTGTCCAGAAGCGAGGAGGGATCTTCGTAAGCAGGGAGTTCCGAGGACTGGGGACCACCGGCGCCAGGAGGTGACGGTGAGACGGAGCCCTCACCCTGGGAGACGCCCCTTGGGAACCCGGGGAGCTCCGCGCTCTAGCTGCTCCTGCAAGTGCGGGAGAGGCGCAGCTCTGCGTCTTGTCTCCACACTCCCGGGGAGGAGAGGTGGGCACGTGTGGCTGGAGTGCCCTGTGCTTGGCTCCCACCGGCCAGGCCCTTGGTACCGTGGTGCCCGGGCCCACAGTCACAGCACCTGGAGTGCCTGCAGTAAGTGGCAGCTCCTGATCGGGCCAGGCCACGTGCAGTGACGGAGCAGGGGCCGGTCCTGGTTCCCTCAGCTTCCGGAGCTGGCTGCATGGCCATGCCTCCCCCGGGGGAGGGTGCTCCGTCCTGGTGCCAGTGATCTTGGCTGAAGAAACCAAAAGCAGACACAAACGCGATGTTCATGTGGCCGGGAGCCCCGAGACGGCAGCCACGCTGAGCCAGCATGTAACAGCGTCACACGAGCTGGAGGAAGAGCTCGCGGCAGAGTCTTCCGGAGGCCGCGCCCCCTCCTCCCTCTTGTCTCCATCCTTCGTTTCTCTCCTTTTCTTAGTGTCAGGCTCCTCCTGGCTCCTTTTTTTGAGCGATGTTCTATTCTTAAAAACATCAACACAAATATCCTGTGGGGAGCAGCCTTCGAAGCCAGTGTCAGTGTGTCACTGTGCGGTCCCACGATGTCTCGGTGTGTGTTTATTTTAATATTAGAATCACCACCCAAAAGCTAATAATACTCCAGGAAAAGTATAATTATGCAGGTAAATCTATCAAAAATTGCATGGTGCACCTCAAAGTCAAATATAATCATTAGTGGAGAGCATTCTGCTTGATCATTAGTCATTCATAGAATTGTACGTAAACTAATGTTTTCAAACCTGCGTATTTTTAAAATTCATTCAATTTCCCATGAAGTACAGTCCACTAGGTTTTAGACACAATAACCTACTCAGGTAT
>PVIC010057308.1:0-10713 GCA_004025085.1 Thryonomys swinderianus
TTTTTTGTATATTTTCTCATTTCTACTCTTTTGTTGTTACTAATGCTATTCTTTGTCTGATGACAGGGCAATGTTTGTTGCATGTCTCTTTCTTTCTATTATCTGGGGCTCTTTGGATGTGGCACCTTCCTGGGGTGTCCTCCTTGAATCTGTAATGACTCTTGAAAGTTCTCAGTTCTGGTCTCTCAGTGCGGCTGCAGTTTGGAGGGACACAGGAAATGGCCCTGCCTCCTCTTGGACCTGGGTCCTCACAACGCAGCTCCAGGATGGGGTTGGGGCTGGCCGGCGGGCCTCAATTCTCCGTGGTGGGGATGGCACCTGGGGTCCTTACCTGACTCCTCACTGCATGGCTCCTGGGTGGAGTGGGCTGGTGGGCAGGCCTCAGTCTTCTGCTGCCACCGCCGCCACCAGGAACGAGTGGCACCTGGGGTAGCCGAGTCATCTGCGCTGGCTTGGGGTGGAGCAGGCCGGTGTGTAGGCCTCAGTTCACTGCTGCCACCTCCAGGAATGGAATGGCGCCCAGAGCAGCCGAGTCATCTGTGCCTCTTGGGGTGGAGTAAGCTGGTGTGCAGGCCTCGGTCCGCCTCTACCGCTGCCACCACCAGGAACGGACTGGCGCCCAGAGCAGCCAAGTTGTCTGTGCCGCTTGGGGTGGAGTGGCCCGGTGTGCAGGCCTCAGTCCACCTCTGCTGCTCTGCTCGGGGTGGAGCGGGCTGGTGTGCAGGCCTCAGTCTGCCTCTGCCACTGCCGCCACCAGGAACAGAATCCTCTAACTTAGTCTTCTACCTTCAAGGAAAAACTAGCAAAAGAAGACCTAACCCAAAGAAGCAGAAAGGATGAAGTGGTAAGGATCAGAGCAGAAATAAACAGAACAGAGAACAGAAAAACAATAGAGAAAATTAACAAAACCAAAAGTCAGTTCTTTAAACAAGATCAAGAAAACCAAGGTGCCTTTGGCTGGACTCACTAAGGAAGAAAAGAGAGTACTTAAATTACTAATGTCAGTAGTGAAAGAGGGAACAGCGATACCAACTTTTCAGAACTAAAAACAATCACAGAAGAGTACTATGAGCAATTCTATACCAACACATTTGATTATCCTGATGAAATGGAATAATTTCTAGACAGACATAAACTACCAAAACTAACTCTAGAAAACAGTTCTTAAGTAAGTAAAGAGACTGAATTAAAAACTTTAAAAAACTTTCCCTGACAAGGAAAAATCTCATGCCAGATAGTTTCAATGGTAAATTCTATCAAAAGTTTAAAGAAAAATGAACACAGATTATTGGGAAACTTTCAAAAAGTAGAAGTGAGAACATATTTTGAATCATCCTACAAAGACATTTCTCTGATACCAAAACCAGACAGATATTACAAGAAAACCACAGACCAATATCCCATAACTACAACAAAACACTGGCAAACTGAATCAGCAAGAAATAAAAAAGATTTACATCACAACCATGTAATTTGTGAATAAAAAATATTTGCAAATTATATAGCCAGAATTTGTAGAGTCATTACACTTCAATAATTAAAGACAAGTATCCTAATTTAAAAACATTTGAGGTGTGTAGATAGGTATTTATGCTCAGAACATATGCAAATGTTCTGCATTTGTATGCAATATGGATTGTTCTTCATTAAATAAATGTTAACCAAAACAACAGTAGAATTCCACTTCACATCCACAAAGATGATTAAAATAAAAAAAGACAGATAACAGCAAGTATTGGTGTGGATGTGAAGAATTTGATCCTTTAATACATCATTACAAAAATATAAAATTAGGTCAGCTACTTTGGAAAACTGTTGGTGTTTCCTCTGTGTTATGCATTGTGTTACTATATGACTTGTCATTCCATTCTTATGTATGTATCTGAGAGAATTCAAGGCATGTCCATACAAAAACCTGCACACAAACGTTCATAGCAGCACTGTTAAACTAATTAGATAGCTAAAGAGATCTTCTGAACAACTTTGGTCTATAGTGAACAAAAATCAAACACACAGCTAAAGACTATATTCAGCAAAATCCTCCAGGGCTTCTGTGGAGCTGGGTTGTGTCGTCCTCAGTCCAGCACAGAGATGCCCACAGACCTGTTCACATGAGCTACAGTAGCAAGTACAGGACCACAGTTCTCAAATACCCTCACTGGAGTCAGATTACGAGCCCCATGTGTCTCCTTAAAGCCTTGCAGAATTGAATCTTGATGTTCATTTTGTGTAAATGGAAGAAATTTTCATATTAAAAAATCCACTCTTCTCTATAGGCTTTTGTTTTTGCTCCAGTTGCTGCTTTTGCATGAAGATTCCCCAGATGTCTCATTCATTGGTCATAAAGTTAGTACCATAGGACACACTCCCTAGCAGTGGCTTACTTAGTGAGTTTTACATTATTTCCAAGTGACAATCCCTTTAGGCTCTGGCACTGTGGGTACCAGGGGGTCCAGGCATGGGTGGTCACTCTTCCCTGGAGAAGAAATGCAGAAGTTCCTCACACACCTCAGTAACAGTCATCAAATGGATGGAATCAGAGATGTTGTGGAGTTTAAAGGTTACAGAAGCAGAAGCAGGAATGGGAGTGGAGGCTGTGGATGCCAACCGAATGCTTTTCACAGCTCCGTGAAGAGGATTAAGTGGAACAATGCAGCCATGTTCCAAGCATGCTTAGAACAGATGCTGCTCCAGAAATGTTGGTATTAGAAGCAAGAGGATGGAGCAGGACGGCTCTTTGCAAAAGCGCAAGCCTATCAAAGAAACTATTTTGCAGCAACTAGAGACCATCTGGCCTGGGATTAAAGGCTCAATTGGGAATGCAACAAAGAATTACTGGGAAGAAACCACCAACTTGGTGGCTGGTAACAAGGATCTACTTGAAGCCAGAGAATTGCACCATGGGAACATCTATTGAAAAGTGTTTTTCAAAACTCTAGTGTTTGCAATCCACTAAATGGAAATAATTACCTTACCTGTCTCATAAGATCATTGTAGTAATTGCTAAGTGCTTTGCCTGATACAGGATGAGCACCCAATAGACCGTGGTGCTGGTGGTGATGGTGATGATGAACATAGTGATGGTGGTGGTGGTGAAGGTGCCAATGATAATGTGAGAGATAATAATTTGAGTAAGTTTCCACAACAGTCCTACAGGCCAGATCCTACTTTGTTGGGTTAATTTTTTTTTTTTTTTGAGACAGGGTCTCGCTTTGTAGTTCAGGCTGGCCCTTAGCTCACTTTAGCCCAGGTAAGCCTCGAACTTAGCAATCCTCCTGTCTCTGCCTCCCGAGTGCTGGGATTACAGGCGTGAGCCACCAACGCCCAGTACGGTGGTATGTGGTATTGATTGCTGGTGGGCGTGAGTCACCACATGTTGGGATAATATTTTGAATTAAATAACTGAATTTAATCTAAGTAAAGGTCAGAACTAGACACACAAACTGTAGGACAGAGAAGCCACCTCTACATAAAAGAGAATGGAAAACCAAGAGGAAGATTATTCAGTGATGGTTTTGTTTTTCAGTATGTGATGTTAACCCTTCCTTTGGCTTTCATACTGATCTTCCTGCTTATGGTTTTGGAGAAGGGGGCTCTTTTTGGTCATCTTGAAACATCTGAGTTCTGTACTGAGATGGGCATGTGATTGAGAAAGGACCAATGTCGGACCCAGACGATGTGTGACTGCAGACATCTGAGATGTATTATTACCTGGCATAGCTAAATTGAAAGGTCAGTGGTTGAAGGCAGGAGATACAGTGGAGGCTACATATGTGGTTAACAAGGCAAACAAGTGAATGGGCTGAGTGTCAATGTGTAGAACAAACCCCAAATGGAACGAAGAAGGAAGAAGGAAGGCAGCTTTTACTTCAGGGTAAGCAAGAGGACTGTGGAGGTAACAAGTTAAACAGTGCTGCGGGTCTGGAGCCAGACAGCAGCTGACAGCTCCGTCCTTCCCTGTGGAGACTGCTTGTGCCCAGGACCATGCTCTTAGGTCAGGAATGGATGATGGGTGATGAAGAGAAGTATGTGCATGACTTTTTTTTCTTTTCCTTGTGGCCGTGGAGAGGGGCCAAATTTCTTAAACTCCATTGGAAGAAATACTCCTTTGAACCTCACGCCTTCCTGACTGAAAGCTCAATTAGACAAATAGGTGCAGTTTAGGACAGAGAGCACAAGAGTAAGAGGAGCCGACCAGGCCTGCCCACTTTGACTTACACTTCACAACAAGGGATTTGCTGAGTGCCTACTATGTGCTTAGCATGCTGCCTTTGTCTCCAAATTGGAAATGCAGGGCACCTTTCTTCCAATCAACAAACCTGTTATAAATACTTCTTACATATACTCAAAGATTCTAGTCAAAGAAAATTGTCTAAGGTGTCAGGAATGTGACTTTTCTCCCATCTTTACTCCAATACACTAGGCACTGAAGACTATAACTCTCCTAACATTAATTTTATTGGAGAATCATTTGGCTCACCCAAAATCAATATCAAATTGTACAACTTTGCCAGGGAGAGAGTAAAAAATATCAAAACTTTTTTTGTTATGATTGGTTGTATCTCCCCATTAACAAAGAATGTGGTAGCTGTTTCTTTCTAGGCAGCACCATGACTTCATAATATGAATAATACTGGTAGCATTTACATTACAGCTTCTTTAACTTCGCTTTGTCAAGGAAGCTATGAAACCCTTGTCAGTGTTCTCTGTTCACACTGGGGTGTGATGCTGTGTCTCTCCAGTAGCCTTTGGTTGTTACTAAAGGTGTGAATACAGTTTTCACTTTTCAAGTTCACTTGTTTATTTTTACAGTGCTGTGGATTCAACCCAGCACCTTGCATGTGCTAAGGACTTGTTGTACCGCTGAGCTGAGCCCTGAGCCCTCAAGCGTGTTTAAAAGCCAGCATATTCTCATCTGTCTCCCACAGGGCAGAGTTTTTCACAACTTTTAAGAGTTAAATTGAGGATTTAAACTACAAAGTCTTTTACCATCATACAGCCCCTGGATGGGCTTTCTTTTGAGGGTCATTATGTTTGTATTAATGTTTTACACGTAGGCAGGTCAACCCACTTAAATCTTTTTGCTCTATGCCTGGTGTTTCCTGCTTGTAGGGGTGAGGAACAGCTCCCTTAGGAAGGGACACCCCCAAAGCTCAGTTTCTTACAGGGCCTCTTTGTGTCTCAGGAGAACTTTAGAGGGAGACACTGGTCCTCATGGGACAGAGTAGAAATAATATTAAATTGGTACACTAAAATGGTATACTCACTTGACTGCAGGGAAGGGGTGCTGTGCAACCTAACTCTCAGAATGAATTTTCTAGAACGGGGGAATAGAAGGGCAGCATCTAATCATCTTACAACGAGGACTCTACATTCTTCCTCTCTGTAAGATGGCCACATGCCAGGGAAGAGGGGAGAGGAATCGTGAGTGTCAAGATGCTGCACTCACTTTGGCACCCTGGCCACCCACACATCCACCTCATTAAATCAGGAAGGGCAAGACCAAGCCTGGGGCAGAACTCACAGGTCAGAAACAGGATGGGGCCCAAGAGGTGCTTGTGTCCAGTGGCTGAAAACAAGCCCAGTGATGCAGAGAAAGATTACACCCTGGATCACTATGTTCACAGCTCGAAGTCGGCACAAGGCCCTTGACTATCACAAGTGGGGAGCTCAGTGATCAAGCATGAGTTGTGGGGAGGGGTCAACCATTTTAGTTCTCCTGAACAGAGAAGACTCCCAGAATGCAGTATGTCAGGTTCTATAGCCAGGAAAATCACGGCAAGCTGAACAGAGTGGCCACTCCAACAGGATGATAAGTGGAAAGTGTGAGCTGTGTATGGGCTCAAGCCACATGCTCAATCACTTCACAAATCACACAGCCTCCCAGGAGCACCTCACCGCGTGAGAACTGGCTCATTCCCATGTCTTCTGGGTTCTGGGTCTATAGGATCAAGACACTTTTCTTCCAGCAACATGTTGCTTCTGCTTTTTCTTTATAGGCAGGCTAGGAAGTAAGACCATAGGCACAGCCTGGGAACTTCTGCCACCTGATGAGGGCACCAGCCTTACCCACTCCGCATGGTCATTCAACACATTGTACTGGCAAACAAATGAAGTTTCAGAAGGACAGGAGCCCACCAGCCTCCCTAAGAAAATAAATCTCAAGTGCATTTGAAAAGGTACACATCTCAAAGGATTTAAGATTAAAAAGCTTGGATCAAAGACTAATCAATGCTTCCTCCTGAAAGTGACACACACTCTTCTCTTCCGTGACACACACTGTCTCTTTTTTAGAGCACTCCCTAACCCCACTCCCCAGAACACAACACATTGGCCTGGGTCAGCAGGAAGTATCTCGATGGATACCTTCAACACACCATGGTTCCAGCCAGATAATTATCACAGCAAACCAGTGAAAACACTGTGGAAAGCAACTCAACTTCAGCTCCAAACGAGGCCTGGGCCACAGTCTATTAAAATCCATGGGGGTGGGTATGGGTGGATGACTTTAGACCTCAGTTTCCTTGTCTTTTTTTTTTTTTTGCTTTTTGAGACAGGGTCTCGCTTTGTAGTTCAGGCTGGCCCTGAGCTCATTATGGTGCCCAGGCAAGCCGCCGCGAACTCAGCAATCCTCCTGTCTCTACCTCCCGAGTGCTGGAATTACAGGCGTGAGCCACCACGTCCAGCACTGTGGTATGTGGTGTTGATTGTTGGTGGGCATGTCTCCACGCCCAGCATTATATGTGGTTACCGGGGATCGAACTCAGGTCCTTGCGCTTGCAAGGCAGGCGCTGGAACCACTGAGCTAACCCTCCGGCCCTCCTTGTCTTTTATAAACCAGCATCCCTGCTCCTGTGGGCGTTTAGCCTGAGGCTTGGTGGATGAGCGATGCTCAGCTGCACTGCCATTCAGCCTCCCCACGAGACACCATCTTTAATCCCCAGATGTGGTCCACCTGACTGCCAAGGCAGCTTTGTGACTGGTGACATTTCTAGGGAGGTGGGGAAGGAAGTCCCACAGAAGGCCATGTTCTGCTCAGAGTCACCCAAGGAATATTTTGGAATGACCTCTCTGGACTCCCTATTGAATGTTCTTTCTATTACAGTTAGCCCTCCGTGTCTTTAGGTGTGAAAAGAAAACCAGAGGGGATTTTGGTTGTTATCTTTGTTCTTTTGTTGGTTTCATTCTGTTCTGTCTGGGTTTTGTTTTTATTTTTATGTTTTTTTTTTCTTTTTCTTCTTCTTCTTTTTTTTTAAATGAAGTTTCTACCACAGGGAGTAGGATGTAGAAACTCGAGCCCACAACCCCTGGTGTGAGAATTGTAACTTTCTGCGTGTTGTTATGTAACAGAACATATTTTCTGCTTTATATCACCTAACCTTGGAGTGGAAGCTCATTCTTGGGGTATCAGAAACCTCCCCCTACCTTCCTCTCAATTTGGATCTGCCAATATCAAGGAGGAGACAGGATGGGCAGATGACATCTCAAGAAGGTCACCAAGACCCTCTATCCGGTAGGGCCTGGCCCTTCCCAGCCCTTGTCTTCAGCCTCTTCCTCTGCCCTCAACCTTGGGAGGGCACTTCCTTGTGGCTCAGGGCACTCCCAGGCCTTCTGGAGATGTTCACCTCCTCCTCCCAGGAGGAGCAGAGACCCCTGTGACCAACACCCTGAGGACCCATGTACCACATGGCCCCTGCAGCCCTGAGAGCAAGAGGCCAACACTGCCGAGGCTTTGAACGTAGGAGCCAGAAAAGGACAGCTGTGGGGAAAGGCATGTTTGCAATGAAGAAAAACATCTCTGCCTGGGCAGTTCTTGCATACCAGCTGTGACAGGGTCAGAGAGCCTCTACCAGCTGTGCTGAAGTTTGTAACCAGAGGCCTCAAGACCCTAACACATCCTCAGAGATGGTCCCAGGCCTGCGCAACCCCCATTGAGGAGGTGTCACTGCAGTCTGAGGAGAGTGAGTCAGAAGAGTTTGGGTGATGCAGGGCAGAAGGGTGGGCAGAGAAAGGAAGGGAGAGTCAGGCACAAAGGAGAGACTTCCCAGGTTCCCTCTCTACTCAGTCCCTATTCACCACAAGGCCTGTTATTTCAAAGCCTTCTTCTGGTTTGAGTCTCCTGGGGATGATTTTCCCAGGTGAGCTCCTGGAAGGTAGAGACTGTGTATATCTGAGAGCTTCCATGTACCTTCTCTGTGAGAGCAAATATTAATAAATAAATCATAGAATGCCTGCTACTAAAATATCTGACTAGTTTTAGGCAAGTGATTTAGGCAATGTACATGTGTTGTATATGCGTCTGAGAACCACACCAGTTTAATTTAAGATAAAGTTTTTCTAAAAGCTTGGTGGAAAAGGAACCAGAAGTGGAGAAGTGGAAAAGTTAAAGCTCCTGGGCTTCCCCCACACTCCCTGGGACACCAGTGTTAACCCTTCCGTCTTCACTTTAATAACAAATGTTGAATGAACTTAGAGAAATAGACAGCTATTCATTTGTGAAGATTTCAACTTTTTCTCTTCTGTTTTTGTATTCTTCTTATATTTTTGAGGTGCTCAGAGTATTTCTTGAGTTGAATTTACAGACTTTTAAAAGTAAAATATACATCACCTGAAACACATACCCAAGTGTACATGTGTGTTCATATGTGGTGTGTGTGAAATTGGGAATTGCATTCGAGCCTTCATACCATATTACATCCCTAGCACTTTAATTTTTTAAGAAATGTTATTTCAAGACATGGTCTGCCTTATTTGCTAAGTTGCCCAGGCTGGCCTCAAACTTATGGTTCTCCTGCCTCAGCCTCCCAGAATGTTGGGATTACAGGTGTGGGGAACCACACCCAGATCACACATACTTCTTTCAAGTGTGCTTGAGATGATTTATAACAATGAAATATAGCTAAACATTACCTCAAACCTCAGGATTAAAAGTCCTTTCACCTCTGAAAGTCTCCCCACCTCTTTCCAGCTCATCTTCTTTTTCCAAAGAATAATCATTATGATTTCCTTCCACTACTACTTTGCGTGTCCTAGCTCTGTGCATAAAGACATAGGTCATGTACATGACCATGAGAGACTTCTTTTGGTCAGTGTAAATTTTCTGAGGTTCACCCTTTTTATAGTTTGGACCTAAAGTGTTTCCAAAGACCTACATGTTCAAGGCTTCCTCAGCATGGTGCAATTGGAAGATGGCTCAAATATTAAAAGGTGGTCTAGTGGCAGGTCTTTGTCATTGAGAGTGTGCCTCTCAAGAGAAGAGCCAAGCAGGACCCCAGGGCATTTCTCTTTCTCTTTTGCTTCCCGGCCATGAAGTGAGCAAATTTGTTCTATCTTGTTCCCCTGGCCATTGCCATCTGGCACTCCTACCAAAGGATTCAAAGTATTGGGTCTGACTGCTTGTGGCCTGGAACCACTAATATTGTGAAACTTTCCTCTTTATAAATTGTCTCAGGTATTATAACAGAAAAGTGACTAACACATGTGTGTTGATACACATATGAATAGTCTCTTCCTTTTTGTTTGTTTGCAACAGTGGGGTTTGAACCTATGACCTTCACACTGAACTGCATCCCTACCCTTTTTTGTGATTTTGAAGCAGGGTCTTATTAAGTTGCCCAGGCTGGATTCAAACTGTCAATCCTCCTGCTTCAATCTTCCAGCAAAATTTATGGTAAAGTCTTCTTTTTATTGCTGAATACTATGTTGGTTGATGAAGCTACAAACTTGTTTACCCATTTTCTTCTTGGTGAACACCTACAATGTTTTGATCTTTTTAATTCTTGTTAATAAGCTGCCATAATCATTCTTTTTTTTTTTTTTTTTTTTTTTTTTTTTTTTTTTTTTTTTTTTTTTTTTTTTGCTTTTTGAGACAAGGTCTCGCTTTGTAGTTCAGGCTGGCCCTGAGCTCACTATGGTGCCCAGGCAAGCCGCCGCAAAAGCAGCAATCCTCTTGTCCCTGCCTCCCGACTGCTGGGATTACAGGCGTGAGCCACCACGTCCGGCATTTCATTCTTTTTTTTTTTTTTTTTTTTGCAGTACTGGGGATTGAACTCGGTCCTTATGCTTCCAAGGTAGGTGCTGTACCACTTGAGCTAAATCTCCAGCCCTTTGCCATAATCATTCTTGAATGAGCCTTTTGCAGGACATGTGTCTCCATTTCTCTTGGGAAAACTCCTAAGAGTACAACTGCCAGGCTATAGAGTAGTGTTGATATAGTGTTTTTTTGTTTTGTTTGTTTGTTTATTTGTTTGTGGTACTGGGGATCCAGCTTGGGTCCTTGTGTTTCCAAGGTAGACACAGTACCACTTGAGCTAAATCCCTGGCTCTTGATATAGTTTTCTAAGAAGTTACCACATCTTTACTGATGGTGATTCAATGTAGGTAGAGGTGTCATGATATTTTTATTGTGGCTTTAATTTTTATTTCCTTCATGACTAATGATGGGTTCCTAATGGCTATTTATATATTCTTTTGGGAAGTGCTCCTTCCCAAAAACTTTTTTCATCCATGTTTAATTGAATTACCTTTTCTTTAGCGAGTAGGAAGCACTCTTTATTCAGAGTATTAGATCTTTTTCAGGTACAATGCAGATATTTTCTCCCAGAATATGGCTTGCTTATTTATTTTCTTAGTGATATCTTTATAAGAAGAATCTTTGAATTTTGGTAGGGACAAATTCATTAATTTTCTTTCATGTTTACTGCTTCCTGTGGC
>PVIC010057309.1:0-10662 GCA_004025085.1 Thryonomys swinderianus
TTTTTTTTTTTTTTTTTTTTTTTGAGGCATGGTCTCGCTTTGTAGTTCAGGCTGGCTCTGAGCTCACTATGTAGCCCAGGCAAGCCTGGAACTCAGCAATACTCATGTTTCTACTTCTGAGTGCTGGGACTACAGGCATGAGCCACCACTCCCGGCACTGTGGTATGTGGTATTGATTGCTGGTGGGCATGTCTCCACGCCCAGCATTGTATGTGGTTACCGAGGCTCAAACTCAGGACCTTGCGCTTGCGAGGCAGGCGCTGGAACCACTGAACTAACCCTCCGGCCCTTTTTAAAAATTTATTTAATAAAATGGAGTATTACTCTGCCACAAAGAAAGCTAAAACATATATATATATATATATATATATATATATATATATATATATATATATACATATACATACATATATAGTTAAATGGATACACATTGAGACTATACTCTGCAGTGAAATAAATAGGATGCACATGTCCTAATTTTTCTGGTCTGAAAAATAAATAATAGAGTGCTGTAAAATAGGAATTAAATGTTCAAGGGAGAAGGGGAACTGGAGAGGAGAAGTGGAAGAAAGGAGAGGAAATGGGGAGGTGTGGTAGTGTAGAGAAATATATTCTGATATGGTTTACACTGTATAATAAGTACCTTAGTGAGGCAGAATATATTCAGAGCAACTATGCATGTGGGTATACATTTTTAAGGACTTGCTATTACTTTCAATACTTAATATTTTAATAAAAAGGAAACGTTATAATCTGTAGTCTTTATTGTCATCATTTGAAAAATTTTTTACTAGGAAAATTAAAATGAAAATTGAACTAAACAACACCCTCATGCCTTAGCCTCCCAAATGATAACAAAATCTTTACTGTGACATAAACTGAAGAAGTGTTGCTAATATTGCAATTAATTTATTCCCTGTCCATACTCATATATGAGATCATATATCTAATATATGATATGAGGAATCAGACTTTTTTCTGTTCTTGGGAATTAGAAAAATAGCTGAGAGCTATTTATCTTCTTACAAATCCCTTCCAAGTACACTTTTCCGTGTCTTCTTTAATCTCCTCATACAAGTTGCTATACTTACTGTTCACTAGTAATTTTTTGTTTCTCTTTGCAGTTCTTGTAGGCATGTTTCTTACCTGACAACTAACCTAATCATTCTCAGCATTGGAGTCATGGTGAACATACTAAAACATATTAACATGAAATTCAGCTAAATTCACCTCCATATTCATAACACATTCTAAAGTGTGCTCACTATCATGAACAAACACAGAGACAAGGGCAGAAATGAGTACTTTAGCTATGGTAAGAAAGAAAACTATATCTGAACTTTGTTTTTATTTCTATTTTGATGCTACCTATGGGCCAATATTCTCTGAAACTATAACAAAGATTAATTACTACTTGAAAAGATGAAATTGATGCATATTTTGTAAATACAACTGCAACAATTTCAGGAGGAGTTTCAAAAAACAAAATTGCTATATAAGTTTGCTTATAAACTTCTACAACTTTTGCTATCAATTTTTAGACTGATTCATAGGAGACAGTAAAATACAACCTAGATAGTTAAATAAATGTATGGGTTTGCATTCTAATATGACTATGTCAGAGCATTTCTGCATATTAATACTTTATTCAGTGCCTCAAATTACCTTGTATTATATCATAAAGTATAATCATAAATATCATTTTTGAGGCCAGTGAACTCTTCTTAAAAATAAATATTATTTTATTATAATTTGAACCTTATTTTATCTTTCCAGTTGTGGTGAGATTTTGTATGGGTTATTTTTTTAATTATCGTATGTTGTTATTACTTCATGAAGTTCCATCAGTAAAGTATTATTCATTCCCTTATATGCATATTAAATTTTAAGTTTGGTGTCTATTGTTGCTAACTGTGGTTATCTTCTTTGATATATATTTTTTAAAATCTGTACTTACTCTTTATATTATGAGGAAATAACTTTCATTACAAATTCTATCAAGCTATAAATGCAACGTTATATTTCAGAGTATCAGGGCACATTTTCTGTTTTTAAAATTTAATTTGCTAAGATGTATTCCAATTTGAAAGTAGAGCTCTGTGGCTGCTCTTGGGTTTCTGTAATAAAGTTTCCTTTCCATTAGTCAAGATCTTTAGGGAATTTGCAAGATCTTCAGTGTTAGTGGTTGGCACTAATGATTTTTAGACATTTGATTCTTTATAAATGACTGCAGACTTAGGGACAGTATTACCAAAGTATTTAAAATTTAATTCACTTAATACAATTAATTATTATTTAAAGTCACAATGCTTTCTCCTATTTTTCTTGCTCATTATCATCAAACATATTTTGGTTGGTAGTTTTGGCTTGCCTTTCTAGTTCTGCAGCTCCGGAGCATCACATTACATTTCTCTTTGTCGAATTTCAAGCGATGAGGGTATGACCGCAGAGCTAAGGAAGTTATTCCAGATCTTATTAAATCCTTACAGAATCCATCCAGCTTCTTTTTTTTTGTATTTAGTATCTCTTCTCACTTTATTCTCCTATGCCATCTAATTTCAAAATGTGATTGTCACTCTGCAGTGTTTTTTAGTCTTTCATTCCCTAAAGGACTATAGGCTTTTCCATCATAAAATCAATATGCCAAGATAATCATCTCTTTGTAGTCTATGTGGTATATGATTTAGGTAATAACAAAATAACTATAATTAAATTTTCCACTTGCTAGCAAGATGCTGTCTGTGGGGACAAGTGTACCTCAGTCATAAAATGCATGTTTTTCACTCATGTTTTATTATATTTTTCAATGAAATTTCTTAGGATTTCAAAGTTCAGGCCTTCTGATATTTTTACCCCTAAGATACTCTAGAATATTAGATAATTCTTAGAACAAGGAAAGTAAATATCATATTGAATTGTGTTTTAAACTAAGTATTTAACTTTAAATTTAATAAATTTCATAGAATTTCAAGCTATTTGTAATTATGTATTCAATTATTCTTTCATTTGTTAAATAAACAAGTTACAGTATTGGGGTGATGCATCAGTCTAGGAAATAATTCAGGTATGCTATAAACTTTAGAAGTCATGAATAAAATATTAGATATACCAATTTATTTATTTCCTTGCCATTTTGCTCCTGAGAGTTCGATCACCTTGCATTTGGAATACTCAAAAGTATGAGATTGAGTCCAGTGATAAATAACCCCATAAATCTTTCTTCTGAGAACTAGGATATGAACATGGAAATTCTGACATTCCAACTGGGTGCTCTCACCTTAACTCTGGATTCTGAGTGAGTAAAATGCACGAAACTATGGTGATGTTGCTCATCACTGTGGTCACAGAAAGTGGCTGACCTTCAGAGTGAGCAGCAGGACTGAAAGGACTGCTACCACTCTTTTTGGTCTCCTTCCTGCTCATCTTTCCTGTAAATTTAATAAAATTGGTTCTTCAATGTTTTATAGACTCCATGATCTTTGCTTTGCTATAATAAAAAAAATGGTTGTTCATCAAACAAAATCAAATCATCTTTCTCACAATTCATGAACTAATCCCACCAGACATGGGATGGCCAGCCTTGACACAGAAAGACTTCAGAGAATTTCAGACCGTGTGCCATTTTTCTCCTTGTTTGTCTCGTTTGCCATCTGGGGTGTTTGTCTAGTTCCATATGAGCCAGGCAGCAGCTTCGGTTTTCAAGGAATAGAAAATGAAGGGAAGAAAGAGAATGTCACACTTCTCTTCTTCATCCAGAGCAACAGTCTTGCTGCCTTTGATCACAACTTAGTTTTGTGATTATTCCTTCAGCAAGAGAGGCTACATGGAGGATGTCTGGTGTACTATAGGCTGCTTTATGTCCTTACTTGACTTCCAAATGTCTACACACTCTTTTCTTTTTAAACACTTAATATAATGAATTATTTCTTGCCCATGAATAACAAAGAACAACTTTACTCAATTCTTCAGTGTAATCTTCCATGTCCTATTCCACATTAGGATTCAGATCTTGGAGGTCAGGTAATTACTGCTGAAAATACATAGCAAAACAATTCCAGATACATTAAATAGCAGAACATAAATAAGACAAAAAAAACAATTAATGAAAATAAATCCACCAAACTGACAGTAAGGGAAATGGAGATTTCTTAAAGCTCCCTGAAACTATGTGTTCATATTAATTATTAATTCACGGTTGGAGACAATGGAAAAATGTCATTTTTGTGACAATAGAATATTGGTAAGCTCATCTAAAATCCCCCAATAATAATGAGTGGAAACAAATTGTCATTCATGTGATATGGAGTTGAGAGCCTGGAGATTTAGAAAAGTTAAAAATGTTATGATATTGTGCTATTTTGGGTAATGCAATTGCCTTGAAAATTATTGATCTACTTATTTATTTTTTGTCAGCTACATATACAAGAAAATCAATGATTTTGTCTTTTAAAAGTTTTAATTCTGAATATTTGTTTTCTGTTTTATGAGATATGTACTCTCACCCTTGTTTCTCATCCTAATGCCATGTAATTTGAGGCTACTTCAAAAAAATAAAATGGATCCTTGTCTCTTATGTCACAATCTCAGTGTAAATTATCAATAAAACCACTATTGCAATGCCTATTTATAATTGCTTCTGTCTGATGTGTGGAAGAGTTTAGCTTTTTTTTTCTTTTTTTTTTTTTTTTTGAGACAGGGTCTTACTTTGTAGTTCAGGCTGGCCCTGAGCTGAGCTCATTATGTAGTCCAGGCTAGCCTTAAACTCACAGCAATCCTCCTGCCTCTGCCTCCTGAGTGCTGAGCTTATAGGGGTGAACCACCATGCTCATCACTGAATATTGGTATTATGGCATGAGCCACTTCACTTGGCATTGTGTTATATGGCACCAGGGATTGAATTTGGGACCTTGCACTTGTAAGGATTATGCCAGAATCATTGAGCTATACCCAGACCCTAGCTTATTCTATTCTATGAAGTGATTAATTATAGAATCTTGGTCCAATCAAGCTATAGTTGGAGAGTATTTTCCTCAATAAATTTGTTTTCTTGTTTCTTCTATTTGAAAATGAGTAACATTAACCTGAGTTCATCTCTGAAAGTTCACTGGAAACATCAAGAAAAACTTTCCATAACTGACACAATAGACAGTTTTTTTTTAATTTTCCTAATATTATGACATTGCACAAACATCAATAAGGTGTCTGTTTTCTAAATGTAGTACCTAAAGTCTCATGTTTGGATCAGTCTTCTTTTTATCAGGTTAATGCTATGTATACAAGTTGTCTTATGTTCTACACACGACTTACAGTTACTACATTAAATATAACCATTAGTTTCATGGATTTAAAAAAATGATAAAAGGCTATTTGGCATGTGACATTCTAATGGTTTATAAAATTCATTGCTGACATATACTATTTGTTTTAATATTCAAGAATGTTCTTTAAATTTCTTCCAAGACTCCATAAATGTCATTGTATCTTTAAATATTTTAGGTCCAAATGAGCATAATAAAGGTTAAAGGTTAATGTTATATTTCTTCCTATTATACACTATATTTCATGTTGATAAGAATTCCATCAATAAAATATTGTTAATATACAATACTATCTTTAGGAATTCATAACAACTGAGGAATTTTTCATTTCAATTTTGTCTATAAAAATATGTTGATACTTAATCATGAAGCTTCCATTCTCTGGTAACCTCAGTTTTCAATTAACTAGACAAATAAGATGAAATACACAAAAAAAATTATAAACGATGATTGAATTTCAACAACTCCTCCTTTAAAACCTATCAAGGCATGTTCAATAAGTACACCATAAAAACTGAGCTCTTTAAATGAGAAGATCCTACTTAATCTGACTTCTGACTCTCAGTATCTTCAGTGGCTATATCCAATCCTAAGGCATATCAAATTTGTACTTACCATGGGAAATTCTCTTATTCTCCTTTTCTTTTTCATGAAACAATCATCCCCTCAGTATTTATTAACTGTTGACTTGTCTTTTTCTGTGTTCTAAAGGCCATTTTAGCAAGTGCTGACAATGCTACATATATAAATATTTATATTACGAGAGGTTATTCTATTTTATTTTTTGAACCTTTATTGGTACATTATATATACATATCATATCATGATCACACTCAATACTGAGAATTTATACCAGTATATGGCATGATTTTATTCTCATTTTTCCCATCCCCCTACCCACAACCTCCCACCCCCTAAATACATAAGCTTTGTTTCCCTTTTTTAATCATCACATTTTTTTCTTACCCTTCGTTACTCACCCCTCCACCCCATTACCCTTTGAATATTTTCTATTTCACAGTATCCTTCATATATTCTAGAAATACTTTCAAAAGTTACATTTTCATTTTAAAAATTATCTTTTTATACCTCCTATTAGAATATAAACTCAATAATCAAAAGATTTAGTATTTTATTTGTATGTAAGTAATTGGTAAACACAAAGTGCAGTCAATTAAATATTTATAGTGAAAATGAATGAGTTCTATTTCTGTGTATGATTATTGCTTTTTTAATAAATACCAAGAACTTTTTCTCCCAAGAATTCGCTTTACTTAATTTTCCATCATACAGACTCTCAGAGTTCTGCTCCCTTTTACCTCAGCCTAAACTTAATCTATTTATATAATCACTTTAGATAGCTATCAGATTAGCTGATGTTTATTACAGAGCCTAATTACATCCTAAACTCTCAGTAACTGTTAATTATCAATAATAGCAAAACATTCAGCCAGAATTGCCCTCCAGCTCTTTTGAAATGTTATTCACACAGGCTGCAATTCAAGGTTGACATTACTGAAGAGGATCTTTTTGTGTAGCACGTGTGGTGTGCTTTCTATAGTATTGCTGGCAGTATGCTAGATCTAGATAACATTTCACTTCTTCAATAACACATTTCATTTTCCTTCTGAGGTCATGGGAATTAATTTTAGAAATTTGTGTCATTTTGAATGTTATTCCTTAAAAATGAAGATATTTCTCTCTTGCAGTCATGATGAATTTCAATCCAATGATATCCAAACATTCACGGGCCTTCCATAAATAAATACACATATAATATTAAATACGAAGTTTTTTAAGATAACATAGAGAAGCTTGATTATGTTTTTGATTTTTTTTTGTTTTTGTTTTGTTTTGTTTTGTTTTGAGACAGGGTCTCACTTTGTAGTTCAGGCTGGCCTTGAGCTCACTATGGAGCCCAGGCAAGCCTGAAATTCAGCAATCCTCCTGTCTCTGCCTCACGAGCACTCGGATTACAGGCGATAGACACCATGCCTGGCGATTATATTCTTGATTTTAAGAAAAATATTTTCTTGTATATAATGTGATCCAGTATCAATCGAGTGATGACCCAAAGTAGTTTTGGCAGTATGATGAGCATTGCCACAGGAAATAAAACATAATTAAAATGTATGGTAACCATCAAAGAAAAATTTTACATAAAATTGTTAATGATTTTTGAACCAGGGATACAGATATTAGTATTAAAAATACTTCCTTATGGACCCAGCAGCTCCAGGCCCCGCTGTGCCGTGCTTCCAGCGGACTGGGGAACGAGTGTCGGGTGGACCGGACCAAGCAGCTCTGGACCCGCCGTGCCGTGTTTCCGGCGGACTGGGGAACGAGCGGTGGGTGGACCAGACCCAGCAGGTCCGGGCCCGCCATGCCGTGTTTCCAGCGGACTGAGGGACCAGCCACGGGTGGACCAGAGGCAACGGAAGCGGCCCAGGCCGTGCCTTGCTTCCAGTGGCCTGAGGAAGCAGCAAGCGGACCCAGCTGCAGGGTGCAGTCAATTTCCAGTAGACTGAAGGCCGCCCACCAGCCCACTGTATCCCAGAGCAGTGCAGTGAGGAGTCAGACATAGAGGTAACTCATAAGCTCAAAGTATCCAGTATAGAATCTAACAAACCTTTTTATCTTATTTACAGTGTTTAATACTGATATTGGCATTTATTGTATTATGTTAAGAAACATGATGTGATTGTTCTGCTCAAATACCTACCATGATGTGTCAGTAGTGAGAACTCTCAAGGGTTATTACAGATTCAAGGAGGACCCCCCAGGAAAGTGCTGCTTCCAAAGGGCCCCAGATAATAGAAAGAGACCTGCAACAAACATTGTCCTGTCATCAGTCAAAGAAGAGCATTAAAAACAAAGAAAGAGTAGAAATGGGAGAATACACAAAAAAACAGACACAAAGATGACCACCACAGGGAAATTCAGAGAAAAGGGAAATAGGGCAAACTGAAACTCAAACACCGGGACTCTTGGAGATGGTAACTAAAGCACATCTAGTAAAATGGAAAGCAGAACTCATCTCTGAGATCAAAACAGAGATACTGTCCTCAGTAAAAGACTTCATTAAAGAAAAGATCAGTGAGATGATTGAATCCAACATAGCAGAAGCAATGGAACCTTTTAAACAGCTTCAAGCAGAACTCCAGGGAATGAGGAAGGAGAATGAAAGCTTGTGCAGCAGGATGAATGAAGCAGAGAACCGAATCTCAGACCTAGAGGACAGCATAGCAGCCAGTGAGCAGGAAAGGTATAATCTATGGAAAAGAGCAAGGGATTATGAGAAGTCATTCAACAGCTTCTAGATGACTCAAAGATAAATAACGTAAGATTGATTGGAGTCACTGAGGAAGCAGGAAACAGTGTAAAAGACAGAAAAAAGCTACTGTCAGAGATAGCAACAGAAAACTTCACAGGAAAAGACATAGAATACAGATAAATGAGGACTATTGGACTACAAAAGGTCGAGACATAAAAATATTTACACCTAGACACATAATTATCAAGGTTCCAGAAGTACAACAAAAGAATGAAATACTGAAAGCAGTGAGAGAAAGGAAGAAAGTCACCTACAAAGGGAAGCCCATTAGGATCACAGCAGACTTTTCAACACAAACACTCAGTGCAAGGAGAGCATGGAGAGAAGTATTTCAAGCACTGCAGGAAAACAACCTCCAACCTAGACTGTTGTATCCTGCAAAACTATCTTTCAGAATAGACAGGGAAATAAAATACTTCCACGATAAACAACACCTGAAAAATTTCACAAGCTCAAAACCTGCACGCAAAATATCCTAAAGAACATCTCGGAAAAAAACACAGAAAATTCCATACCCACAAGACCCAGGAGATGGAATTCATTGGGGCAAACAAGAAACTAAATAGAAAAGGGGAAAAGCAAAGAAGAAAAGAATCAAGAACAGGGAAACATGGCAGCTCTGAATATGTCCATATCAGTCATAACCATTAATGTCAATGGCCTCAGTGGGCCAATTAAAAGACACAGACAAGCAGATTGCATCAAGAAGAAAGATCCTACAATCTGCTGCATACAGGAAACACACCTAATTCAGAAGGAAACACATAGACTGAAAATGAAAGGTTGGAAAACAATCCGCCATGCCACAGGAAACTGCAAAAAAGCAAAAAAAGCAGGAAAGGCTATCTTGTTTGCAGATAAAATAGATTTCAAACCCAAAATGATTAAAAGAGATAAAGAAGGTCACTATATTCTCGTACAAGGACCTATCCAGGAGAAAGAAATAACACTGATAAATATTTATGCACTGAACTCTAACGCACCCAACTATATAAAAAAAAAAACATTACTGGACATGAAAAGCCAGCTATCCATGAATACAATAGTCGTAGGGGATTTTAACACTCCATTGTCACAAATTGACAGGTCAACTGGACAAAGAATCAATAAGGAAATACTTGAGCTAAATCAAACTTTGGAGCAAATAGACTTATCAGATGCCTACAGAATTTTTCACCCTTCAAAGCGAGAATATACCTTCTTCTCAGCGGCTCATGGATCATTCTCCAAAATAGATCACATTCTAGTCCATAGAACAAGCTTAAATAGATGCAAAGGAATCAAAGTTATTGCCTGCATATTATCAGACCATAGTGCCTTGAAACTGGAGCTGAATAGCAGAAGTAATTCCAAAAGCCTCACAAACACATGGAAATTGAACAACTCTCTGTTAACCAACCAATGGGTCACAAAAGAAATTAAAGAAGAAATTAAACAGTTCCTACAACTAAATGACAACCCCAGCACAACATACAGGAATCAATGGGACACAATGAAAGCAGTTCTGCGAGGGAAATTCATAGCAGTGAATGCATACACTCGGAAAATAGAGCAAACTGCAATAAACAATCTAATGATAAACCTCAGACAACTAGAAAAAGAGGAGCAAAACAAACCCAAAGCACATACTAGAGAGGAAATTATAAGGATCAGAGCAGAAATTAACGCAGTAGAGACAAAGAGAACAATACAAAGAATCAATGAATCAAAGTGCTGGTTCTTTGAAAGGATAAATAAGATAGACAGACCCTTAGCCAAACTTATCAAACAAAGGAAGGAAAAGGCTCAAATCCGTGCTATAAGGAATGAATATGGGGAAATCAGCACAGACCCAGAAGAAGTCCAAAGGATCATAAACACATATTTTGAAAATCTATATTCCAAGAAGATGGAAAATCTAGAAGAAATGGATAGATTCCTAGACTCATATGAACTTCCAAAGCTGAATGAAGAGGATATAAAAATGTTAAACAATCTGATATCAATCTGGGAAATTGAAAATGTAATAAA
>PVIC010057310.1:0-10712 GCA_004025085.1 Thryonomys swinderianus
AAGGATCCGTCCTGAGGGGCTGCAGGGCAGGCCTGCTGGTGGCCTGGGAAGGACGTAGAGACAGAGGAAAAAGCCGCCGGTGCCCACCTGCACGCCCTGGGGCCTGGAGGGGCCTGCGATGCTCAGTGCCCGTGTCACAAGCTGCTGGCTTAGAGACCTACTGATGGCACCGAGCTCGCGCCACTGTCACCCGCTCTTCCTCGGGGGCATGGTGCCGACCCAGCTGGCACAAGCGCACGGTGCAGGTGCCCAGGCGTGCTCCGTGCAGGCCCCTGCTAGGACGTGACACCCTGAAAACTCTGATGGCTGCTTCCCGTAGTTTCCACGGAGTGTTCTTGGATTTCTAGGGTCCAGTGCCGGTCTGGAGCCCTGTACTACTTCACCCAGAGCAGGAGGACAGTGGCCCTGGGGCCTGGTCGGCGCCTCCTGCTTCAGGACTCCGTTTCCAGCCTCGTCTGGTCCCTGGTGGAGGCTTCCTGTGTGCAATTTGTCATCATTCTTTTCCAAATATTTTAAGTTGTGTTTGTACATTTTCTTTTCCTTTTTTTTCCCCTCCTCTTCTTTCAAAGCTAAGCAGGCGGGAGTGGTGTAGAAGGCCCATGACAAAGGTTCGGTTTTACAGGGAAGTTTATAAAACATAAAGAAAAGACACCACTAAGGGAACGAAGTCGGCATTGGTTAAAGTGGGGCGGGGCCGAGAACCCATCTCCGGAGGGGTCTGAGGAGAGCACGGAGGCAGGTTGCACACTGTGGCTGCCTCACCCTTAGTGTATTTTCAAAATGACCAAAACGCAGAGAAACTGCCCGGCTTCCTGTGGGCGGGGCCAGGCCACCCCTGCGCGCAGCCGCGCTCTCCAAGCTGCTGTGAAGGGCCGGTTCCGGCTGCGGTCGCCTGCGCACGCCGTCTCCTTCTCCCCTCTCGGGGCAGGGCGTGGCCTCCTTCCCAGGTGATGCCGCCTCCTGCTTTGCCTAGAGCTCCTCCTCGTTTGATATTCTGAAATTCAGTTTGGTAACCACTACCTTCAGAGCAACGATCCCCATGTTTCTTTCAGGTCATGAAACATTTGAAAATCTCATGACATGCATGACCCTCTCCCTGGAAGAAGGGCAGAAACGGACATAAAACTTGTCACGACCCCTGTCTGAGTCGACCCAGCAGGGTCAGGCCTAGGCGTGGCTCAGGAGCCTGAATTCAGAGCCAGCTTCAGCCACACGTGGCCCGGTGCTCGGGTCTGTGCACCAGGCTGAGCTCACTCGTGCAGTGTGTGGATTCATCTCAAGACACTACGGTTTCTCTCCTCTCATTCTTGTTCGGAGCCCTGCGGTTTACCCTGATTGCCATGCCAGGACAGGGGGATAGAAGTTAGGGTTTCAGGCCCCTTCCTACCCAAAAGCCTTAGATTTCTTACTGAGAATTAATCCACGGATTCCTAGATACATGCCTCTGTCTACCACAGCATGAGAAAATTTATGCTAAAATGCTGGGAAGAGGATTGGTCTCTCCATCAGGTCTCCTTCAGAGAGTGGGCTCCCCCTCTCCACGTGTTTGTACAACCGGGACTTCTTACCAGACGGACTCAGCAGAGAGCTCTGTACCCTTTGGCAACCATGAAGAATGTCTTGCTTCCCTGAAAGTTATGGGCTGCCCTTTGTACTGTCAAAGGAGGATGGGCTTGTTTGAGAATTTTTATGGCAGTGCAGAGAATGGACTCCTCATGACTGTCCCAGGGCAGTTTGTACCCAATCCGTCCTCCCTGAGTTTGCATTCTTTTTGGATTTAAGGGAGAGAAAGATGGGGACTTCTTGGGCAGAAAATTAGCCTCTTTGAGCCATTTTGCCACTTTTGATTTTTTCTGCTGTTGTGACCCTTGGGCACTGTGTCTCAGATTAAAAAGCATTTCCTTGAACTTCTGGAATCTTTAGGCTAACAAATGATGTGTGAACTCAGAATCATCTTCTCTCTGGAGAACGAGGTTATTAACTTGATGTATGTCAGGGAGAAAGAGCGCAGTACCTGGTGTGGGTTGAATGAGGGACGGCAGGGGCACTCTCCTGCGGAAAGTAAATTTTCTGTGCTGTTCATCTCAGACCGGCTATCAGTCAGTCTAAGCGGTCTGAGAACTCAGAGCATGCTGATGAGGCCTGTCTCATACTAGCTCATTCTGTCTGCAGTTACCATGCTCATTATCACTGTTTTTTCTCTCTGAAACAAGCATATGGTGTCTCAAATCTGCGTGACAGACACTTTTGCTGTGATCACTCTGGGGTCCTGAGTTTTCTTGGAACTGTCTGGAAGTCCAACAGCCTGTTAATTGCACAAAATCCCTGATTCTAGTGGAGCATAGCATGCAGGATCACGTCTCTTGCAGAAAATGTCTTCTTCCACCCAAGTATCTGCTACTCTCAGAATAACAGACACCACCCAGAGTCCAGAGACATCGTCGGCTTTTGAAGACCGAATTGGAAAGTGAAGAATGTGGGCCTGACCAGGTACTGTATACGGTGAATCTTGTTGTGTGCCTGAGATGCAGCAGTCAAGACCGGGGGTCAAGCATTCGGCAGGAAAAGGCTAAACCTCATCTGTGTTGCTCCCACCAAAAGACGCTTGGCTCAATTTATTTGTTAAATATCCACTGAGCATCTGCGACCTGCTGCATGTGATGCTGAGCCTGGGACACAAGCATGGCCCAGAGCTTTCGTAGAAACTGCACAGCTGAGAAAGGGCGACCGGTTCAGAAACAGCTCCTGTGAACCGAAGGGGTGGAAGACGCTACAGGAGAGAAGGTGGGGGCTGGGCCTTCACAGCTGGGCAGCGTACTGGCTTTCAACCATGACAGACAGACGGTGGGGACGGGGTGAGGCTTGGCAGGTCCTGTCGATGGAACGGCGTGAGCCACTCTTGGAGGAAAGGCAGTAAGGGAGGGGCGAACGGTCAGCTTCGGTCTCACAGCCTGGCCGTGGGACCTCGGAGAGCCGCGGGCCAAGCTGGCCACTGGGTGGCGATGCATCTGCCTCGGGCAAGGCGGCCGCCTGACTCCTGTTGTCCACACAGCTCAACAAATGCTAGAGCTTCCATCTTCTCAAAGACATTCTGCTGTGGACACAGTGAGAACCGCACACATCTGCTGGTGTTTCTTGGCTACTACTGTAATACAGCAATTTCCTTCCTCTCTAAAAGAACCATTTTCGTAATAACCCCTGATTAATGATGGCATGCAATTTTCTTGTCATTTCATGTTAATAAGGCAGAGTAGGAATTATTATGGGACATGATTGGAATTTTCTAAAGATGCCCCACAGTCCAGAAACCTCTCCTTCAGAAATGTCTGAACGCCACTAAAAGGAATAATAATGATGACAGAGGACGTGTACAGATCTCTAGGTTAATGCCGGCTTCTCTGCTGTTATACCGGTTATTTAAACGATTCCATCTTGGCCATGACTGAGGAAGTGAGAATTTTCATGACATCCGTCTATTGGTGGGAAACTGAGGCTCAGGAGGTGAACTCATGGCCCAGAGTGACAGTGAGGAGCGAGACAGAATGGAGCCCAGGCAGTCTGCAGGGCCCTTACTTTTGAGAGAGAACTCAGACTCTTCCTGCGGATGTGTGTTCGTGTGTGTTGGTTGTGATGATCATGAAAACCATGAAGATCTTCAATTTACAGAGTACTTTTATGTTTTATTATTTGCTCCAACAGTAACAAGGACCACACATGAACAGCATTTCTCATGTAGACACTCAGGTAAGTTACATGCCTGACAGAGCTTCTTTCTGCCAAGATGCTGTTGATCTGGGTCTCAAATCCAGTGTTGAGTTTGAGATTTCCCTTCTTTCCACATTCTTTCTACCCAACTTTGCCTTCTTCGAGTAAGTTCAGTGGAGTCTTAAATAGCGTGTGGCCCTGGCTCCTGCAGAACTCCATCAAGACAGGATGGGGGTGAGTCGGAGAGGGAAGGAGAGGGAGCTCCATGCAGGCGGCCGAAATCCCCATCCGGTTCCTCCATTGCCTGGTTGTCTTAGTTACACTTTTCTCATTACTGAGACAAAACACCCAACACCCAAAGTTAGAGGGGGAAAGGTTTGTTTCTACTCACAGTTTTTAGAGATTTCCGACCACAGCTGACCGTCCCCAAGGAGGTTGGCCTGGCAGAGGGGCATCAGCGAGGAGAAACCACTCATCGCAGGAGGAAGGCAGCAGGGCAGAAACCAGTGAGGTAGGAAAGCGGCATGTGATGACGCGGCCCTCCTTCTGCCCCCTACGTTCTTACCAGGCTATCGGACTTTGAGGGCAGTATTATGGTTTGGGTCTAAATGTTCCTTCAAAGCCTCGTGCAGTCAATGGTGGGTGAATCTAGAGCCTGTGATGCTGGGGTGAAGGGCGTGTGATTACTAAACCACCACATGCCAGTGACCGGTTTGCCACAGCTGTAACCCTGGTGGTCTAAATAAGATAAAAGGGGCGTAAAGACACTGTTAAGTCTCTAGTTGCCTTTGCTGCTTTGGTGGCGCCATGCTGCTTTTCCTCTCCGAGCCTGGTTCCCGTCCTTGTCCTGGAGCCAGCGGACATGGTCTGAAACCTCTATGAATTGTAAGCCAAATTAACCCCTTCCCTTCTAACTGGGCTGTTGGCTATTTTGTCTCAGTAAGAGAAAAGTGACGATCGCAGGCAGGTAGGACTCACATCCAGGGACCCAGGGTGAGTCTAGCCATTATCTACACTCGGAACAATGCCAAACCCAGTCAGTACCCTGACTTGGTGGTCACACCCCCTGATCCCAGCTTCACACACTTCACCCCAGAATTATGCATGTTAGATTCGGCCACCTCAGAAAAGCCCCACTTATGACCGTATGAGTCTTTGGAAGGACATCTAGACAGAAGCTATAGGTGGTTGACCAGGACTGGCCATCTGGAAGTAGAGTCAGTGAAGAGCTTCTAATTTGCTTAAATTGATAACCAGGAAGTTGGCAAATATTAAGGCCTCACTGAGTGGTTCTCATCTCTACTATGATTTCAAAAGTATGGTAAAGTGTAGCAAAACAGTTCTGTGTTTCACATCCATATATTTCTAGCATTTTAGAGGTGACTTGAGATTCAGAGAAATTCACAGCACTGATGAGTTTTCCGTTTAAGAGTTACATAATGTTCAAACCATAGCGGTGATGATCTTCTTTATACGAGGGCTGTGGTTCACGGATTGGATGGTGCATCTCCAGGCTCAGGTGGGTAAGCTTTTCTTCTCAGTGGGCAGCTTCCTGGTTATCTCGCAGGCAATGCTTTTTGTTTGAAAATCATCATATCTTGTGGAATTGTAAAAGACTCAGCGCTTGACAATCTAAACCTGTCTTACAAGCAGCTGGCTTTTAACAGGACATGAAGAACGGGCTCCCCAGAGGGGAAGGGCCCCTGACAGGACTGCACTCAGAGCTGGGCTCAGGTAGGTAAGGTGATGGGGGATCTGAGGAATGTCTCCGAAATGAAATGCCTCTGCTCAGAAGGCAGCTTATAGGTCAAGAAGGCAATCAGACTTCCGAGTTGAGTCCATGTTTTTAGAAGACGTGTCGTGAGTTGACCGATTCGGTTCAGCTTTAACTGACGTGTCCAGAAGCTCAAGTAGAGCAAATTCTCTGCCAACATCTCTGTCTCCTGCTTCGGACTCAGAACTGGATCATAACTTCCAGATTTGAGATGTGGTTTGCAGATCACTTTTGTCTTGTTAATTTGCCTGAAGTTGAAACATCACTAATGATTGATTCCAATGAAATATTAGTAAACCTATTTCCCGGTTACTGGTACTGGCAGTGTAAGTTGGCTATCTTTACGCAGGAAAACTGTTTCCAACAAAATCTACCTGTACATTCCTAGGGGTGAATCCAAGAGAACAGAGGAAAATAATAGCAAAAAGTGATCTCCAAATGCTATTAAAATGGTAAAAACAAAACATAAATTAACATGTGGGATTGGGGCCCAGGGATTTAGCTCAGTGGTTTTGGCATCTGCCTGGAAAACACAAGGTCCTGAGTTCAATCCCTGGTACCAGATACCACTAAAATTGGGTGTGGTGGCTCACGCCTATAATCGCAGCACTTGGGAGGCCGAGGCAGGAGGATTGCTGTGAGTTCGAGGCTAGTCTGGGCTACCTAGTGAGCTCAGGGCCAGCCTGAACTACAGGGTAAAACCCTGTCTCAAAAAAAAAAAAAATGTGGGATTGGAAGGTAACATTAAGTATATTCATTTGATTGGATATTAAGAAAGATGGAAAAGAAACCATAGGATCTGCATGTGGAAAACATTTCATGAGAAAGTAGTATGTGAGAAAAGCATCTAGGAAGTTCTTACTACCTATAGAAAGTTGAAAAGCAATTGATTGCAAGTGGGGTGTACACTGTTATCATCAGTGCTACATTGCTATGTCACAAATACTCAGGACACAGTAGAGTTCAGCAAGTGCTAGGCCCAAGACCAGCCCCTGAGATGCCCAATTCCACCTAGGAACCAGACTCAGTTTCCACGGAGCGAACAGGAAAAGCTCCATGCATGGCGTACTTCTCACTGCCACGGGTCAGTGTAGTCTTTTTTTTTTTTTTTTTTTTTTAAACAGGGTCTCACTTTGTAGGTCAGGCTGGCCCTCAGCTCACTATGTAGCCCAGGCAAACCTCAAACTCGGCAATCCTCCTGCCTCTGCCTCCTGAGTGCTGGGATTACAGGCATGAGCCACCACGCCTGGCCAGTGTAGTCTTTTTTCTTGTAATTAAAAAAAAATCTGAAGAGAAATAAAACCATTATTGACAGAAACGCGGCAATTCGAAATCTTGCAGAACGAAGCTCACTTTCTGGGCCTTAGCAGACTGTGGTGTTCAGTTCTCACTCTCTGAGCGACGAACCCATGCGTGCAGGTGCCCTGGGCACACCCGGGGGCGGTCGTCCTCAGAGGAGCCATCGCTGCCCTCTGGTGCCAGCACAGATGACTGGTGACTTAGGAGGCGGGCGTGTTTGTTTGAAAAGGAGAATGAAGAAAATTTGAGGCCACCTCAGCTAAGGCGTGTACTTGTGTGATTCTCAGCACAGTGTCACAGACATACGGAGATAACGTGGGACCATGAACAGAAAGGTGGTGTTTCTGAAGTACATCTCTCTCTTCCTTTCCTTTTCTTTTCTCTCTTCTCTTGTTTCTCTCCCTTCCTCCCATTCCCCTTTCCTTCCTCTCTCCTTCTTCCTCCCTCTCTTCTATCTCTCCCCCTCGCTTTTTCTTTCAACCTACCCTGACATAAACTTTATGCAAACCCAGAAACAAGTCCTGTCAGGTAACTTACACTGCCTTCGCCCCCTTGGAGGATGAGACACCCGTGTGCGGGTGTGATGGCTTCACAGCAGGCTCACCCCGGGGAGCTGTGCTGGGACCAGGGAGTTTCCCCAAGGCCAGCGAGCTGCTGGGCGTCCCGTGGCTCTGTCTCTCGCTTTCATCTGAGTGAAAAATAACACGGAACAGAAAAGAGTGACTTCAGTTGTGTGCCCGCACTGGCACAGGCCTCCCTGTGGCAAGGGCGACTCAGGCTAATGTGTCTGCCCTCCTGCCTGCTTTGCACGCTTTGCACCAAAGCCAACACCTGTGTGGGCCACAAAGTCACTTTCCCGTTTGCATTTCTATTGTATATTTTGAAATTATTTAATATCTCCCACTTCCACTTTGGTGAATATTTTAATAAGAGGCTACTTTCCATACTTATTTTACACAGAAATGAGAACTGCTCTAATTCTTATTAACGTTAATTGACTTTCATTGGCAAAACACAATCATTATGTATAGAATTGCTGGTTTCCACGCATGCACTTAGAGAGTTCGGCTTCATTAAGTGATCCGTATAAACTGCTAGGCCTTTTTCCTTATTTTTCATCTGTAATTATTTCACTGGGTCCTAAGGATCATTCAGTTTCTATGGACCAGGTCTTGAGTCTGCATATGTATGCAAATATATTTTAAAGAAATTTTAGGTTCACAGCAAAATCATATGGCAGGCAAAGAGATTTTCCATAAGCCTCTGCCCACACACGCCTGACCCCGTTTTCCACACCCTCTCCCCAAGAGTGGCGTGTTCGTCGCACCGAGGAACCTGGACTGATGCCTCCCTGTTACCCGGAGTCTGTGCTGGGGAGGCTCCTCTTGGTGTGGGTTTGCACGGTGAAAAAAGGACGTCTATCTCCCTGCACAGCGCCCGGGCAGCTCGGCCCGCCTCTTCACCACCAGTACCCGGAGACTTGTTATGGCTTGGAGGTGGAATCATACAGCATGCGGTCTTTCTAGATTGACTTTTTTTCATCTAACAATAGGCACAAAAGATTTCTCCTTGTGTTCTCATGACTCGATATCTTATTTCTTTTTGTCACTAACATTCCATTGTCTGGGAGTGCCTCAGTTTATTTGTCCATTCACCTGGGAAAGGGCAACTCGGTTGTTTCCGGTTTCGGCAGCTGCGAGCAACATGCTGTAAACCCCCACGCGCTGGTTTCTGGGTGGATGTGCTCGCGACATTTAGAAATATACAGAGAATGGGCTTTTGTAACATATTCTAATCACCAGACATGCACTCAATAGATGGAGGAAAGATCATGTCAGGATCCTTTTGTCTATTTGAATGTTCATCTTTGTGCCCAATGCCAGCAGCTTTGCAGGACTTGCTCTCATATTGGCTGATGTTCTTAGAGCAACCCAACTTTACTTTGGGGCATTCTTGTCTATTATCCTTCAGGTAATACCTGTCATACGTACTTTCTGCCTCTAAGAAGTATGTGCAGTTTGAAGCAGCTTAAGGAACAAGTTCACAGGAAAAATTGGGACCCTGTGAGTGGGTATAAGATGCCTTGGTCCACGGCGGTGACCCTGTGGGTCACTCACTGCTTGGGACACCCTGGGCAGCCAGCTGGCCGGCCAGGTCTACAGTTCTTGGGGGGTTTGCAGCTGGCTGGGCACTTCCGCAGGGAAACCAAGCTCTAGGTAGGATTCTCCATAGAGCAGGATCCCACTCGGGTCTGACAGTCTTTCTGGGATTGAACTGTTTTAAGTCTGTTCTGACCCTTTGGAATCTTGTAGAGTCACTTTGAGTCACTGAGCAGTGACTACAGATTCTTCGCTGCCATGGCGTCCACGGAGACGTGTCCTCTCCCGCACCTGTCCTGTTCGGTGTCCAGAGGATGAGGTCCCTCCCCTCTGCCCTTTTCAACCTTGTTTTTTTTGCATCTGCCTCCCCCGGCCTCCCCATAGGGACTGGTCCTTGGACTTGGAAATTCCTGTCTCCAAATTCTGTCCACAAGTGAACTAATTAAGCTTCCTAAGGTATTTGTTCTTTCATACTCAGATGTAGGAACACCTGTTATTTTGGGTTTTCACCCAAAAGAAAACCTTCAAGGTCTTTTAAATTAATGTTTTGAGTTTTCTTGATATATTTTAGATGTTAGTACTCTGTCCAAGAAATAGCAGGCAAAGATTTTTCCTCATTCTGTCTCTTTACTCTGTTGGTTGTTCCCTTTGCTGTATAGAAACTTTGCAGTTTGATATAATTCTATTTGTAGATTCTCAGTATTATTTCCTGTGTCGCTGGGGTTCTGTTCAGGAAGCCTTAAACTTCCCAACATAGTATAGGGATGCATGGAGGCCCAAGTTTAGAGCAGCACAATTTATAATATCTAGTCCTGGGAAACAGCCTCTATTGCCATCAATAGATGAATGGAAAAGGAAAGTGTTGTGTTAATACATAGTAGAGTACCACTGTGCCACAAAGAAAGATGAATTTTCAGCATTTATAGGAAAGTGGATGCAACTGGAGAACATAATGGTAAGTGAAATCAGATGCAGAAACTTAAATTACGTAGTTTCTCTCTCATATGAGAAAATAAAAAAAAATATATATACAAATAAAGAGCAAAATAGAAGACAGAGAAATAGGAAGTAAAGAGCGATTCAAATTACTCCCCAAACTCCTGATTCTACTATGTCACAAATATTTTAATAAATATGCTATTTTATTTCATTTACACTACTAGTTTCTCTTAGTCCATTGGAAAGTTTTGTGCTATTATGTTTCCTTCTTCTCTGTAAGAATCTTGTTTTTGTGTAACTACTTTGAAGATATGATATAGAGTGTATTAACCATTATTCTCTTATTCTTTTGTATTAATCTTGACTTTTTTTTTTATAAAACAGAAAAGTACTTCTAAATTACATGATTGGTTGAGCGAGGTTACCCACAGTTTTGTCAGTGCTCCCAGACGCGCGCGGCCACCCAGCTGGTGCTGTGCGGCTCCCGCAGGGCCCGCCCACGCCCGCCTGCCTCGCCGGCTCCCTCCGCACCCCCAGCCCCGCCGCACTCAGCCCTCCTGTCTTTCCCGGCACTTGTGTCCCTGCTCTCGTCTCCACTGAGTGTCACGTGAACGGACGGATGCAGGTCATGGCGTTTTTGGTTCCGTTTCTGTTTTTTTTTTTTTTTGCTTTTTGGAGACAGGGTCTTGCCTTGTAGTTCAGGCTGGCCCTGAGCTCACTATGGTGCCCAGGCAAGCCGCTGCGAACTCAGCAATCCTCCCGTCTCTGCCTCCCGAGTGCTGGGATGACAGGCGTGAGCCACCACGCCCAGCATTATATGTGGTAACCGGGGATCGAACTCAGGTCCTTACACTTGCGAGGCAGGCGCCGGAACCACTGAGCTAACCCTCCGGCCC
>PVIC010057311.1:0-10700 GCA_004025085.1 Thryonomys swinderianus
TTTTTTGGATGAATTTTAAAAATTGATTTTATTGGTACATTTTATGTACAAGTTATGATTACAATCGATATTGAGAATTTGTACCAATACATGACACGAGTTAATTCTCATTTTTTCCCATTCCCTTGCCCCCCACAGTCCTCACCTGTTATACACATAAGCTTTGTTTCCCTTTTTTTAACTATCAGTTTTTTCTTTCCCTTCATTACTTACTTCCTACCCCCCTTTCCCTTTGAGTAGTTTCTTCCTAAATACTGTACCTTTTCTCTGCTATGAGAATCTGAAGGTGTGAATGAGCGCTAAAATGTATGACAGGTGTTGTGAAATAGAATTACCATTTTAAACGAGGTGGCCTTGATTATTGCATCGGCCCTGCCTGTGTTGCCCTTGACTTGAGCTGGGGGGGATGCGTCTCCAAGTAACACCCAGCATAGTTGTGAAAAGACATAGTTGGTGTGAAAAGGCTTTTACTACAAGTTAAGCATGATGTGAAGACACATTTCAATATGACTGTTTCATATTATGAGAATTCTTGTGTATAACATTTTTCTGACCTCAGAAAGATCACCAGGAGCCATGGGAATCCAGAGGGAAGTGAAGTGCTTTGAAGTGCAATTAACTGTCCAAAGTGTTTACATAAAATTTAAGAGAAAATAATCAAATGTCACCATTATTTTCTTAATTTTTTTTTACCTACTGACTCCAGTCACCTTAAATAAACATGGTAAATTTGAATGAATTGCTAATATCTTCTTAAGTACTGAGATCATTTGATGTCCTAAGAGAACTTGAGTGTTATCCTTTTCTATGCAATAAATTCCTGAATTATTTCAAGGGTAATTTGGGGGCATGAACAGGATTCTGAAAGTGAGCCAGGCTAAGTTGTTCAGTGAACGGTGAAAGAGCTTAATACCCCAGTTCCTATGTACAGACAGCAGCCAGCTTTATTCAAGCCTGACAGCCAATTTCTCTCCTGACAGTGGTATTCTTTAAGAACTCAAAGGTGCTCATTTTGAAGATTTTAACACAATCCCCGTTAGTGCTGTCCTAAAAGCAATTTCCACCAATTTTCTATTGTTATTCACTTGAGAGGACACCAGTATATTTCAGTCCACATCTCTGTGGCTTTGGGATTATGAGCTGATGAAGGTTTCAGATCCATTCTTTTTTTTGTTTGTCTTGTTTTTGTTTTTGTTTTGAGACAGAGTCCCACTTTGTAGTTAGTCCAGGCTGGCCCTGAGCTCACTACGTAGCCCAAGCAAACCTCAACTAAGAAATCCTCCTGCCTCTACCTCTTGAGTGCTGGGATTATAGGCGTGAGCCACCACGCCCCGCACTGTGGTGTGCGGTACTGATTGCTGTTGGGTGTTATATGTTGTTACCAGGTTCTCACCAGGGATTTGGGCTTGCTGGGCAGGCACCAAGACCACTGAGCTAAATCTCCAGTCCCAGACCTACTCTTTATTATTCTGAGTCCCCGCAATATGTTGCTCTTTCATTAGAGCTTAATTTCATTGCAGGTGTAATGACCAACACCTGAATGTTCTTCCTTTGCGTACCTGCGAGTGTGATGCATGTTTCTGTAGGAGGCAGAATAACATATGTAAACTTTATATGGAAGCCAAATCAGAATACACTTTAGCTACTATAGATGGTTTATACATATGAATATATTTGCATATAAATGATTTTCAATAGGAGTGAATGATTGTTGTATGTGATTTTTCCAATTAACTTTCATTAAATTTCACCTTTTACATTTCAGCATTTCTGGTGGGTATGTATGGTTGTGTGTGTATGTGTGTAAGTACCATAGGAAAGAAATATCCCTTAGTGTGTGCTTTCAGATGCAGAAACAAAAAGTGCCATGTTAATGTTAACAAAAACAATTTACGCTAGAGCTCGTTTCTTTCCATCGATGGCGAAACGTGTCGTACTCAAAGAGGGTGTTTACGGCTCCCCTGCAGGGCAGAGCGGCCCGGGAGAAGGTGCCGCGCGGGTCTCCAGCCTCGGCTTCCTCAGGGCCCCATGCGCTGCTCTGGGATGCACACAGCGGTTACGCCGGGGTCACTCTGGTCTGAAGGCTGAAGTTTTCTTTGTAAGTAAAATCTCCCACGCTTGCTATTAACTCTGTGTGACTGACACGGTATGTTACTGTTTTACCTGTGAGACTGTTAAAATGAATGACAGAATTCATATTCAGGAGTCTCGTAAGGGGCCACACTAGAGGAGCAGCCATCCAAAAGAGTTTATACATTTAACTGAATTTGATGAAAAAGTTAGAAAATTCATTGACGAATGAATCGCTTGATGTATTTACTATTAATTCTTCTGTTCCAACTTAAAATCAAGAATGTACGATCAAAGAGGTGTTTAAAGAGGGGTTAAATGATGAAGCGACAGATCCTCTCCCTACGAAGGATCCAGAGAAAGAGCTTGAAAAGGACGTCTAAAAATGGTAGTGGTAGTTATCTCTGGATCACAGGAAGGTTGGAAATTTTATTTTTCTCCACGATTTCTGCACTGAAATACTCAGCAGGGATGATGATCTTTTTAATGATTTTTTCATTGTGTTTGCAGGTATGTTACTGAGTAGTTTTACCCATATGCTTTTAAAGGATTTGGTAATTCATATTTGCTTAGGATTTTATGCATTTCTTCTAGATTCTCTAATTCACTGAAATACAAGCTTTGAAATATTTTCAAAAAGTAGTGTGGATTTAGGTGATGTCTTGAGATTTTGCTTTTGCAATTTTAATTACACTGAGTTAAATCTTTTCTTTCCTTCAGTAAATTGGCTAAAGGCTCATCAATCCTGTTTATCCTTTTGAAGGGCCAGCTGTTTGATTCATTGATTCTTGGTATCTGTGTATTCTCATTTTCATTAATTTCCTCTTTGACCTTTATAACTCTTTTTCTGCATTTTTAAAATTTAGATTGTTCTTGTTTTTCTAGGATGTTGGGATATATCACTGGTTTATTTGAGATCACTCTACTTTTCTAATATGAGCATTCACAGTTATAAAATTTCCTTTTAGAACTGCATCATTAGTGTCCCATGGGTTTTAGTATGTTGTGCTGGTGTTGTCATTTGATTGTAGAACATTTTTTTAAATTTTTCCCTTACTACCCCTGTCATCCATTGATTATTTGAGCATATTCTTGAATCTCTGTCTCTGTCTGTCTGTGTGGCTGTCTGTCTGTGTCTCCCTCCCTCCCCTCTCCCTCTCTCTCCTTGGTCTTTGTTCTTGCAAGGTAGGCACACTACCACTTGACCTAAATCCCTGGCCCAGATTCTCTGTTTTTATGTAGTATCCATGGTTTCTCTTATTGTTGATTTTTAGTTTCCTTTAACAGTGATCTTGCAGAAAAGTAAGGAGTTATTTCAAGTGCATTGTATTTAAGAATGTTTTATGGTATAAGATATGGTCTGTGTTGGAGAATATTTGATGTGCTGCAGAGAAAAATGTATTTTTTGCTGTTGTTGGATGGAACACTCCTTATATATTGGTTAAGTTCATTTGTGTAATAGTGTGGCTCATCTCAATATTTGTTAATACTTCATCTTAGGGATGCAAGCATAGTTCAATATATGCATATCAGTAAATACAATACACCACATAAACAGGAGTAAGGATAAAATCACACAATCATCTTGATGTAGAAAAAGCCTTTGACAAAGTAAAACAAACATCCATGATAAAAACTCTGATGAAAATTGGCATAGACGCATATGCTTCAAACTAATAAAATATTTATGACAAACTTACAGCCAATATTAGAGTAAATCATGGAAAAACTGAAAATATTCCTCAAAAATCAGGAACAAGACAAGAATGTACATTCCCATGACTCCTGAAAATATGTGTAGGAGTCAAAACTTTAGCCAGAGCAATCAAGCAAGAGAAAGAAATTTAAAAAATAATTCAAATGGAGGGTACATAGTTATGCTAACCTTATTTGAGTATAAATGATATAATTTTTTATGTGGAAGACTGATAATACTCTACCAGAAGTGTCTTAAAACTAATAAACAAATTTGGTAAAATGTCAGCATGTGAAATCAACACCAAACATTAATTGTTTTCTTCTATAGCAACAATAAATCCATTGAGAAACAAATCAGGAAATCAATCCTACTCATGGTAACTTCAAAACCATGAACTTCCTAAGAATTAATTTAGCCAAGGAAGTGAAAAGATCTCTGTAACAAAAATTATAGTGGCCTGAAAAATATATTGAAGAGGACATTTACAATGGAAAAGATATCCCTGGATAGGCATTACCAATACTGTCAAAATGGTTATATTATGAAAAATTATGTATGGATCTAATGCAAAGCCTATAAAAATACCAACAGCAATCCGCACAAAACTGGAAAAATAAGCCAATCCTAAGATTTCTATGGAAAGAAAAGAAATTCAGAATAGCCAAAGCAAACCTGAGTGACAGTAGCAGAATGGGAGACAGTACGATCCTGAGCTTCAGGCTGTACCACAAAGCTACTGTAAGAAAACCAGTGCGGTGCTGGCACAGACATTTTGACCTGTGAGACAGAACTGAGGGTTCAGAAGCCACTCTGGGCACATTTATCGTAAGATTTTCAACAAAGAAGTAAAAAACATGCTAGAAAAGAGATAGCTTCTTAATGGTGTTGGAAAAACTGGTTATCTGTGTGCCGACAAAGCTCAAGCTGTACTGAAAGCAAATAAAAATGGACTAAGACCCAGGGATAAAGGCAGGCAGAAACCCTGGCCCGACTGAAAGATGAAATTGCTAAAACTATTGAGGACGTAGACATAGGTAAAGACCTTCTGAACAGAGTCCTAGTTGTGTAAAATATATCAAAGATTGACAGCCAGGCATGGTGGCTCACGCCTGTCATCCCAGCACTCGGGAGGCAGAGGCAGGAGGACTGCTGAGTTCGCGGCGGCTTGCCTGGGCACCATAGTGAGCTCAGGGCCAGCCTGAACTACAACGCGAGACCCTGTCTCCAAAAAAGCAAAAAAAAAAAGAATGTTTAAGGGATTTGAATGGTCTTTCACATCCAGTCACAGAATCCTACATGCATGTGTTTGGGGAAACACACTTGCAGATTCCTTTCCTCTCTGTTCTTCTTTGAATCTGTCCTCATTCCAAGGATCATACAATTAAACTCATGTCCAGGTAATCCACTAAACCCTGACGTAGAACTAAGGGCAGTGACAGAGGACGGAGTTGGTGCAGAGACTCTGAATGACTCTATTTAGTGGCCGCACTTTCAGTCCATGCAGATGCCCCTGAAGGGTTTGCCGTCATTTCCATGTCTTGGTTGGTGGACTTAGTAACATTTGTCAAAAAGATTTGCCAGGCAGAGTCTTGTGTGTTTCATATTTATTAACTAATTTAAACCTTAACCAAAACTCCCAGTGAAACTATTCTGCATGCTAATTAGCCTCTAAAGAAAAAGAGGACTTGAACTAAAGCAGAAAATATTTTCTAAACGTTGAGACACTCAGTGTCTTCTTGGCCGTGATTCTTCCTCCAGGTAGCAAAGGGGTGGAGAAGGCTTGGGTCGTGCTGGGGCCTTTGCGTAGGGCCCATCTGCAGGCTCTGCAGGACGAGAGACGGACGTGCTGCGAAGACACAGGGGAAAGAACTCGCCTCTCTCAAAGGCTGGGAGCCTTGCACGCGCCCTCTCTGCACCCGGAGGATGAGCGCTGAGCTTTGGCAGCAAGTCTAGTTTCAAGAGACTGAGGAATTTAAACTCCAGTGGTGATTGTAGTTCGACTTATATGAAATCTCGGGAGAGAAGCTATTGGGCTACAAACAGGAGTTTCAGACATGATACTTGTCTAAGGAAAGTGAATGGAAAGGGTAGAAGCATTTAGCATTCATTAGCATTATCAGTTATGAAATATCTCTCTTTGCAGTTTTGTTCTTCTTTAATACAACTTGATGTGGCATTTGAGAAACACCTGCTCCTGAAATTCAATCCGGCACACCAATTATGCCAGTTAAATGTCTCTTTCTGTAAGGGGTAATGGCAAACACCTTTTGTGAAAATTACATGTGAATTTTTGTAAGTCATAGTACACAAATAGTGTAGTTTGGTTAGGTTTAGATAGCGTATCCATGAATATCTACTTACTAAACATTGCAAAATTTATATGAATTGATGCATTACTTAAACTCTCAGAAATCCGACCATCTGAGTTCACCTGGTAACGCCAGCCTCAGAGAGACAGCTCTCCAAGTCCGGCCCTCTGAGCGGCGCCTCGGCAAGTTCTCAGACCCGCCCTGGGCCACGGGGCCAGCCCGTCCGGATGCGAGGTAGGAGAAGCGCGTCTTAGGGATGCTCACGTGGGTTAAAATTGAAACCAGCAACCTGGATCGAGTTATTTGACCTCACAGAACCTGTTTTACCCTCTGTCAGGAAACAAACAAAACAAAACAAAAACAAAAACAAAACCCCCCACAACACTGCAAATATCTGTCATAGAGTTTTCAAGGGAACTAGGTTTAGTACAGGCCACATAATTTATAGGATTATTTTTATATAGCCATCCCCCAACATGCCGAAGAGCTCAAGAGATCAGCTGTGCACTAGAGCCCGCAGCGATGTCCCGGCGAGTCTAGGGAAGGCCCCCAGTCCCAGGCAGGGCCCTTGTGAGTCCAGCCACAGGCCTGGGGCCCAGGGCAGCGTCTCATCCGAGCCCAGGAGGCCAAAGGCCAGTGGCGGAAGCCAGCAAACCCGGGCTGGTGGGATGGCGTTTGTGCCCCTGGGCCGAGGGGTCTGCGCTGGAGCCGGAAGCGACGCTCCCGGCGCGGTCCGAGCCCCCACCCGGCGGACAGCAGCCCTGCCCGGCTGCGGCAAGGCTCTGCGCACCGCAAGGGGAGATCAGCCAAGATCGCCTCCGGAAAACCAGCCGCCGCAGCTTCTCCTAGAAGATCGACAGCCCCGATCTTCCCTCCAGGTCTCTGCAGCCCTTGGGACGTCCCCACCCGCCCCCAGCGGTTCAGTTGAGCCGGACCCTCCAAGGTGACTCTTAGTGAATCCCCCACATGCCCTCAGAGCTGATCGGGGTCAAACGACGCAACATAGTTCACACCTTTAGTGTAAGGGCTGGAAATAAATGCACCTGCTCATCCCTTACCATTAGGTTTTGGTTGCGTGGTCTTGTTTGTTTGTGTGGGTTGTTCTGTTGTTTCGTTCCACGTGGGCTGGAAAGCAGGGCACACGCGCTAGGAGGCCTTAGCCTACCACGCTCCGCTGCGGAGGGTCCCCAGCCTGGAGACCGGCGGGGCCTGCCGAGGCCCAGCACTGCTCTGCCGGGTCGAGGCCCCGTCCCAGCCAGCGCTCCCTTCCTCTTTCTTCCAGCCGTCGCGTCGGTGAATAATGAAGGCCCTGTGTTGTTAGGAAAGTGATTATTAGAAAACTGAATCGCACCTATCACACACTTTCATGTTTCAGGGTTACCTGGCATTATTTTTATGCATGTGCATTTGACAGAGAAGTGATTTTATATTCATTTGTTCCAGTACATTGTTGCTCTGTATTGGCTTTGTTCCTTTCTTCTGATAAGCGTTAAACTATATTTTGTTTTATCCCTTAAAAATATTCTGCCCTTCCACTTTCACAGGCAATCCTTCACAGCACACACTTGCTGTGTTTGGTGCCTTTGACCAGCCCCTGAGCACGTCTCTCCAGCCCGGGGAGGACCAAGAAGAGGGATAAATAATGGTAAATAAAAACGCACATCTGTGATCCCTTTAATACCCAGAACAATTCTCAAACTTTCGAAAATCCACCTGATTCCCTTTCAGAAGTCATGGGTACTTTAGACATGTTTCCTGTGCTAAAACAAATCAATATGGTTCTGAATTTTGAAAGTTAATCTAACATCTTATGTCACTTTCTCGGCTTCTCTCATATTTCAACCAGAATTCGTTGTGTTGTCTGTGACCGTCGATAGCTGAGCTTCTCAAAGAATATGGGGCACCTTCTGGCGCAGTGGGAAAGGATTTCAGGGTCATCCATCCCTAGAGTCCTTGTAATCTCCTGAAATTATATTTCAAAGTACCCCATCTGCGCCTCACTGAACTCAGCCAACATCATATTTCTTAATCTGATCTTATTTTCTGGCCACCAATTTGATTTCTTAGCAACTGGCATCACATGGTCCTCTTTGAATAGCCTCATGTCTATAAATCTTTATCTCTCATTTTTCAATTTTCTCCTCAGCCTCTGTTGATCTTAACCCTTCGCTTCACCTCCCTTGTAGCCTGGATTACAGGTGGTCCTGGAACTGCTATTGGTCGCTGCCCTGGAATGAGGCTGGAGTAGCCTTTGCCATTTAAACAACAGTAAGAGCGATGTCCTGAGTGAAATGTGGGAGAGAAAAACGAGCAGGGACAGAAAGGAGCGAGGGAGCGAAGAGGGTTAGGGAGAGGGCTAGGGTTAGGGCTAGGGTTAGGGCCTGGGTTAGGGGTGGGGTTAGGGCTAGGGTTAGGGGTGGGGTTAGGGCTAGGGTTAGGGGTGGGTTAAGGGCTAGGGTTAGGGCCAGGGTTAGGGGTGGGGTTAGGGCTAGGGTTAGGGGTGGGGTTAGGGGTGGGGTTAGGGCCTGGGTTAGGGTTGGGTTTAGGGCCAGGGTTAGGCGTGGGGTTAGGGCTAGTGTTAGGTGTAGGGATAGGGGTGGGCTTATGGCTGTGGCTGGGGATGGGCTTAGGGCCAGGGTTAGGGTTGGGGTTAGGGGTAGGGTTAATGCTGGGGTTAGGGATGGGGTTAGGGCCAGGTTTATGTTTGGGGTTTGCGCTAGGGTTAGGGCTGGATTTAGGCCTAGGTTTAGGGGTGGTTATAAGGGTGCGGTTAGGGCTAGGGTTAGCGCTAGGTTTAGGGGTGGGGTTAGGCTTGCGCTGGGGCCTGGGATGGGGCGGTCAAGTGAGAGGGGGAGGGGACAGAGAAAAGAGATACAAAGTGTTACTGAATAAACTGAGAAAAATTTTTCATGGTTTTTTTCTGTGATTTCTTCCTGTTATTACCAAATGGTTGCTGTCTCTTTCTGGAATATTATGTGGACATTTGGAATCCCACAATAATCCCCTATGCAGGGTGGAATTGCTGAAGGGTGGACATGGTGATGCGAAATCATTAGGAGTTAATCTGTTGCATGTGCGCCTAAATATTTTGGTTGTGATTCATATCATAGTGAATAACTATAAAGTACCAGTACACTCATTTAAGAAAAATATTTAAAAATTAAAAACGTTAATTCTGTAATCTTGTCAAAGAAATATTCAAGCCTCCATAGGTGGTAGATAGGGTACATTTCTTAAGAGAAATATTCATCTCTGACCACCCTGAAAGAAGCACAGTCCCGACTGATCCCCAAATGGGAGGAGAGTGTCCTGCCCGTCCACACACTCAGAGCAGTATGGAGTTGAGAGACCCTTAGGCTTCTCAAGGTTCAGATCCAGGTAAAAGGTTACTGTGGGAGCAATAGCTTGTGAATTAAGGAAATGAGAAGCCCTAAATAAGAAAGTCAGAAGAAGTAAGTTAAAATCTATTTATTCATTCTCCCACAGACACCCACTGCTATGAAGTAGCCTGTCTTAATTCCCATAACAAATTCCTGTTTCTTCCTAAAAATCTCCAGAAAATAAGCTACAGCACCCTGCTTCAGGGTCCATACTTTCTGTGGGCTTTTTGCCTGCTATTTGGCACTAGATCCGATGACTGGCACACTTCTGAGTCACGTGCTCGTTTTCTTCATGCTGGTCCCCAATATTTTGTTTTTGACCCCTGGAATGCTACTTTTATGAACATAGAGATTTTATCTGATTTGCCCCTACCTGATTTCTCAAATCTTAACATGTAGTCGGCTCAAGATGCATCTGTTGAGTAAATGGAGAGCTGGGTCATTAAGCAAAAATGAAAGTCAGGACTTATAATTCACTATTAATTTGAAGAATAAATGTATAGTTCTGGAACTGTTGTGAAATGACTTGAACCTTTACTTGATATCCTGACCTACCTGGTTTATAGAAACTCACAGAATCACATGGCTGTAAGAAATGGAATTTTCCTGCTGAGTGAGTACTGAAATCATTGAATGTGCTTTTTAAAAATGTTCTAAGCACTTAATACTTTCAATTCTTCTATATAGCTCCAAGAAACTTATTAAATAACGTGAATTTAGTGAAGGCAAGAATGTTACAGTGACCAAATATATCTTCAGTTTAGTGGATGGTGAAAGATGTAGATGTAGTTTTAATCTTTGGCCGTTAGAAACCCATTAGTTAGAGAGGTTATCTGGTCTCCATTGAGGATGTTTTGTTCCTTTGTCGAAGGTGAGGTGGCTTCGTGTATTGGGGATGTTTCTGGGTCCCTAACCTGTTCTACTCCGTGGGTCTGTCCCTGTGCCAGTACCATGCTGTGTTTTTTTTTTTTATCACGGTGGCTCTGTAGGATGTTTTTTTCTGAGATCTTTGGGATCTGACACTCCTGGCCATGTCTTTGTTGCCTAGAGTTGTTTTGGCTACTCTAGATCTCTTCTGATTTCATATTGTTTCCTAAAATTATTATATTCAAAAACAGGTTGTAAGGACATTTAGACATAGGGGCAGGAATTGGGGATGACTAAAAATAATCTGGCCTGTTGGCAAACAAAGCCCTTAAATTGTGCTCATGCAACACAGTACTGTGGCGCTAATAATCATTT
>PVIC010057312.1:0-10704 GCA_004025085.1 Thryonomys swinderianus
GCCGCGAACTCAGCAATCCTCCCGTCTCTGCCTCCCGAGTGCTGGGATTACAGGCGTGAGCCACCACGCCCAGCATTATATGTGGTAACCGGGGATCGAACTCAGGTCCTTACGCTTGTGAGGCAGGCGCCGGAACCACTGAGCTAACCCTCCGGCCCAGGACTATCATTTATTTATTGTTAATAGTAGCCTTTTGCTGGTTTAGTTGTCATTCATTCATTTAACAGGCATTTATGAAATTCCTGTTTCTCAAATACTGACCATGTACCTGCAACTCTTCTTATCTAGAGCACAGACTGCTCTACTGACCCCGTGTTACACACTGCTCTAAGAGGTGGGACCTCCGAGGGATGAGGTAGGGCTCTTGTTTTGGGAGCTGTGCTGGGACTGTGTGCTGCTGTTGTACATCTTTGGGGTGTGTGTGTGTGTGTGTGTGTGTGTGTGTGTGTGTGTGTGGCCTTCATGCCCTTCTACAGACAGTTTACAGCTCTAGTCCAGAGCAAATTAGATGCTGGTGACAAGGGAGTCCAAGGCCCTATGGTGTCTGGCCCCCTTGTGTCCTGAGAAAAGCTGTACTGAGTTAGGTCTGAGAGCTGCAAGGGCCCAGAACTTCCAATGCCAAATGTTGGAACATGGAGAACTCAGGAGAAATAAGGGACAGAAAGTGAGAAGGGCTGAGTCAGAAGCCCATCCCTCGGTGCCTTTTGCTACTCCTAGTCACTTCCTGTTTCAGAAAGGCCAGGGGGGTCAGCCACCTGTCCCTGTTAAGCATTTGGCCAGGAGTGGCTTTTGGGTCCCTGTTATCTACCTACTTATAAGTTGTAAGCAATTTCTGAATGCAGAGTAATTTTCCTAAGGAGCCACAGATAAATAAAGATGAGAAAGAACTAAATCCAAATTGACTATACATGCCAACTTTAGCTTCTAGGAAAAACAGATGACTAATTTCATAATGACTTCAACCAGTGATGAGCAAGGGCAGAGGGGAAGAAAACTGAAAAAGTAGTCCAAGATCATGCCAAAGCATATGCCTTTATATTTCATTACTTTCTGTCTTTTTTTTTCAGTTTCAGTATTGGGGATTGAACTCAGGACCTTGAGCTTGCCAGGCAGGTGCTGTGCCAAGGAGCTACATCCTTGGGTCCCCTTATATTTTATTTCATAAGCATACTACTATCTAGGATTCTTTAGCTTCTGCAGGAGATAATTCATCTAAATATCTGAATAGTGCATCATTAATATAAGTACTTTATGTGCTCTTTCATAATTTAGAAGACACTTTCATGTTACTGATTTTTTTCCAAGAAACCTATTACACAGCCAGGATAAGTATTTTATGCCAAAATGATTTCATCAAGCAGGTAAAGATATATTTAGTACTAGTTTTTATATTTATAGAACTTGTTTAACAGCTTTTAAAAAATGTTGAATATAAATTAATTTGAAGAAATCCAATCATTTCTAATATAAGAAGTATGTATTAAAGGATCCTACTTTTTTTTTTTTTTTTTGGATACAGGGTTACTGTGGCTCAGGCTGGCCTTCAACCCACTATATTGAACAGCTTGCCTTTGAACCTGCAGTGATCCTCCTGCCTCAGCCTACCTCATGCTGGGATTATAGGCCTGTACTTCTATATCCTGCTGGTTAAAGGGGCCTACTGTTTTTGTTTTTGTGGTACCGGGGATCAAACTCGGGCCCTTGTGCTTCCAAGGTAGCTGCAGTACCACTTTAACCAATCCCCGGGTCTCGCTTTGTAGTTCAGGCTGGCCTTGAGCTCACTATGTATCCCAGGCTAGCCTCAAACACACAGCAATCCTCTGGTCTCTGCCTTCTGAGTGTGGGTATTATAGGTATGAGCCACCACGACCAGCAGTGGTATGTAGTACTGATTGCTGGTGAGCATGAGTCACCATGCCAGCATTGTGGTATGTGGTACTGGGGATCGAACTCAGGATCTTGCGCTTGCGAGGCAGACACTGGAACCACTGAGCTAAATCCCAGTGCAAAGGGGCCTACTTTTTTTTTTTTTTTTGAGACAGGGTCTCGCTTTGTAGTTCAGGCTGGCCCTGAGCTCACTATGTAGCCCAGGCAAGCTGCCGCGAACTCAGCTATCCTCCTGCCTCTGCCTCCCGAGTGCTGGGATCATGCCTGGCATTGTGGTATGTGGTATTGATTGCTGGTGGGTGTGAGTGGGCGTGAGTCACCACGCCCAGCATTCCATGTGGTTACTGGGATCGAACTCAGGACCTTGCGCTTGCGAGGCAGGCGCTGGAACCACTGAGCTAAATCTCTGGCCCAAAGGGGCCTACTTTTAAAGGGACACATAAATCAAGCTGGCCTTGAACTCACTAGTTAACCAAGGCTGGCCTCAAACTCATAGCGATTTCTTCTCTCAGCATCCTGAGGGTAGGGATTACAGGCATCCTGCATTATGCCCAGTATCCATTTTTCTGATTTAAGGCAGGTACTGTATGTACCACATAATAGTAGTGTGCAGAAACAGCCTTGTAAAGATGACTCTGCACTGACCCCTAGCGGTACTTTACAGTTTCCTGCAGTTAACTAGGTCTGGAGGAACGGAACCCTTACTTGAATCCATTCTGCTGGCTCTAGACCCAGTAAAGGGACTCTTAGCTGGTTAAGTAAAGATGTTCAACATCTACATGATGAAGGAGTATGTTACCACTAAAGCTCATTTTTTTCCTAAGTATGGTGACACATGTCGATAGTCTTAGCAACTCTGGAGGCTGAGGCAGTTTAAAGCCAGCCTGGGCAACTGAGACTCTGTTTCAAAATAAAATTTAAAATATCTGGATGATAGCTCAATAGTAAATGCTTGCCTAGCATAGGTTTGAACCCCAATGCCAGACAAAAAGGTTTTCTTTTTTTTTCTTTTAAAAAAAAATGGTTATTTTTCAAAGAATATTTTATGTTTAAAGTATACTATTAAGTTATAAAAGATAAAGAAATACAGCATGATTCAAATTTTGTCAGGCCAGTGTTGTAGCTCAGTGGCGCTGTGCATCCTGGTATGGGAAAGAAGAGAACGAATTTGGAAACATTTATATAACATGATAAATATAATATGATTTTTTTTTTTGAGACAGGGTCTTGCTTTGTAGTTCAGGCTGGCCTTGAGCTCACTATGTAGCCCAGGCAAGCCTCCAACTCAGCAATCCTCCTGCCTCTGCCTCCTCTGCTGGGATTACAGGTGTGAGCCACCATACCTGGCAATATTATTATTTTTTTAAAGACTAGAAGGAAGTGTACTAAAATATTAAAGCTGGTTATCTCAGAATGCTATTATTGAGTTTATTTTTTATAATTATGTATTACTCTTTTCTGTGTGTGGAACTAAGACTCGAACTCATAACCTTGTGCTTGCAAGGCAGGTGGCTGAGCTAAATCCCTGGCCTCTATTATGTATGACTCTTATCAGTGAAATACTTTACAAAAAGCAAACGAACAAGCTACTCATGTCCTTGTCAAACTAGGGAGACAAGATCTGGTCGTCCAGGTGCCAGGTATACCTTACTATCAGAGGAACTGAGGTCTGGAACTGGTTTGCTTTGCCTTATCTTTGGTCATTGTCTTAGCAACACAAAATCACTCAAGGCCTTGAAGACACTTTTGGCTCACTTTCAAGTGGCCATTTGATGGGACAGAAATATTTGTGATAGGCTCCACAGCTTCAAATCTTGAAACAAGGGCTCATGGGTGTATAGTTGCCAGAGTCCCTAGAGAATCAGAGATATGATGAAGGCTTTTTCTCTAACCAGCTGTGGAAATTTAACCAGTGTTACTTGTTTTTCCTTCTGAAATTTATAGCAAAGTAGTCAATAAACCTTCAAACCCCAGGAACCTGCAACTGCCAGACTTCATTTTCTTTTCATTTTGTTTCTGAGATGCAAGTTGCCCAGGCTGATCTCACGGGAAATCCTTCTGCCTCAGTCCTCCAGCCCTCACTGACAAGTAACTGATTACAGATGTGTACCACCATCCCTGTTATCTCCCACTTTGAGTCCTAAGAGGCTGCCCTGGAGAAAATGAGACAGAGTGAGTGCTATGGTGGTCACCACACTTTTTTCTTTCTTTCTTTTTTTTCTTTTTTTTTTGAGACAGGATCTCACTTTGTAGTCTCGGCTGGCCCTGAACTCACTGTGTAGCCCAGACTGGTCTCAAACTCACAGCTGTCCTCCTGCCTCTGCCTCTCAAGTGCTGAGATTATTGGCGTGAGCCACCACACCTGGTATTGTGGTGTGTGGGACTGGGAATCAAACTCAGAACCTTGCACTTGCTAGGCAGATGCCTGAACCACTGAGCTAAATCCTCACCCCACGCTTTTGCTTTTTTTTTTTTTTTTTTTTTAATAGGGCCTCACTTTGTAGTGTAGGCTGGGCTCAAACTCGTGGTGCTCCTCCTGCCTCAGCCTCCTGTGTGCTGTGTATTCCAGGTATACACCACCATGCCCAGCTATTTAGGAAGAATTCAAGTAATTTAAAATTTTCTTGCCTGGAATGTAGTTCATTGGTACAGTTCTTGCTTAGCGTGCATGAAGCCTGGTCTCAATCCCCAGAACTCTAAAATGAAATAAAGTAAACATAATGAAATACTTTTCAACTAGCAGGAATGGATTATGAAAAAAAGTTGGAAAACCCCCAGCCTAGTGTATGAACATGGCCTTTGGTAGTCCGGCAGACCTGGTCCCAACGTTTGAACATGAAATCTAACCTTTGAGCTGCACTTCCATTTAAATTACAATAGTGTTATTTACCTCCGTTGTTGGAAAGATTAAATGAGATAACATGCCTGGCATATAGTAATGATGGATAAATTTATTTTTCTTTCCCTTCTCAAAAAATGTTACACATTTCCAGTTTTCAGTTTTTGCACAAAAAGTTTGGGTTGCTTTTATAACTAGGAAAGAGAAGTTATTTTACGAAAGAACCTCTGGTAGAACTCACAAAATGTGGGCACCCATATTCCAGCACTACCCCAAAAGGAACCTAGACCGAGGGTGTGGCCCCAGAGCAAAGTGGACAGCGGCGAGGCCGCCCGTCTCCTGGTTAGCGCAGCGTCTGGCCTGGAGGACGAGCCAGGGGACCCGGCGTCAGACGTGGCCACGAGCCGGGAAGCACTCAGCCAGACTCTCTCCGCCCGCTTCGAGTCCTTGCTGGGCACCGAGAGGGGCAGGACGCCGGACTCCGGAACCGTCGGGACCGCGGCGGCCCGCCGAGAAACCAGAAGGCGGAAGGCGCAAAGGCTCTGTTGCCGCTTTTTCCTACGCCCAGCGCCGCAGTACCCACGGGAAGCCGAGCCAGCCAGCGCGCCAGCAGAGCCTCAGCTGACTGACCGGAGGTGGGAGTGTGGGCGGAGCCTCACTCCGGATCGGAGATTGGAGCAAGCCACGCCTCCCGGGGAGAGGAACTGGAGCGTCCGCGAGGGATCCGCAGAGGTGGATGCTCAGGGCCCTCTTTGTGATTGGATAGCAGCGCAGGGAACCAGGCGCTCTTTCGATGATGGGCAGGCTCCCGGCAGCACTCAGAAACCGCCTTGGCTTCGCCCATTGGCATCCTGAGAGAGTAGGAGGGACTGCTTTACCGTGTGGGGTTGATGATTAGCTGTCTGCTGAGAGGGTGTTGGGAAAGAGGTGGGGAGGAGGTGGCGGGGGGCAGCTGACTTCCTCCTCGTCGTTGGCTGCTGAAGTGAGTGGGGGTGGTACGAAGGTCCAGTAGCTGCCTGTGATTGGTCTGCGCTAGTGTGAGTGACAGGGAGGGGGAAAGCTATGCGACCAGCGGTTTGTTTTTCGGAGCGTTCTTGAGGTGGAGAACAGTGGCCGATCGAGAGACTGCGGACTAGGGGACTGGCGGGTGGGCAGGCTGAGCGGCGTCTCCGAGGCCGGGCTAGGCCTAGCCCGGGAGTGCCCGGGATGTAGCGGCCCACCCTGCCCATGCCACAGCGCCCGGCCGCGGGCGGAGCCGGAGCCGGAGCCCGGGGAGGCGGCGGGGGCCCCGAGCGCAGTCCGCGGTCCCCGCGCGGAGCCAGGCCCGCCGCTCTCCCCGCCGCCCGGGCCCCCGGCATGCAGCCCCGGCTGCGAAGGTGACACTTCTGGGCCCGAGACGCCGACGTCGCCACCATGGGTGAGTGTCGCCACCGCCCCGGCCTGTGCCCGCGCTGCCTCGCACGCCCCGCCCCGGGGTGAGGGGAGGAGGATCGTGGGCCGCCGCCTGACAGGCATGGACAGCCTGCCCGGCCCGGGGCTGCGGACCGCCGTCCCTGTCTGCCAGCTCGCGGCGTCCCGAGCCTTCAGGGAGGCCCCGCCGTCGGACCGTACTCGGCAGTCCTCCTGTCGGGTGGCGGCGGGACCTGGGCCGGTCCTTGGCACACAGCTCGTTCGGACCCCAGCGGGCCGGCGCCCGCGAGCACGAGGGCGGGGGAACGAGAGCGCAGTGTGGGGCCGGGGCTGTAGGCTGGTGCAGGCCCAGCTGCTGTTGTGTCTTTTCCTTGATTTGCTTTTTTTTTTTTTTTTTCCTGCCTGTGTCATTTCCTTCCCTTTGCTCACACAAGCCTGCCTGTGAGAGTTCCCGGGGCATGCTCTCCAGCCCTGTGAGCGCCCCGGCGAAGGGGGAGGGCGAGCTGGGATTCGCTATGCCGTGATTAAACGCAAATCTGTTATCCACCGCGCCATTGAGAAATGCGCGCTGCACGCAGATAGCTGGAGGTTGCAAATGGCCGGGTGCTGCTCGTTATAGTTTGTATCCTACTCTTTCAAAATTCTGGTTGCGGTATTTTAGTTCTGTTATTTTAATCGCACGATATCCTTGTTACTTTTGAAAACATTAACCTCACGAAAGAATCGCTATGAAATCGTTTCCTTTTTGTCAATATTTGCAATTTCTGCTGTGAAGATGTAATCTTAAGAAAAGCTTTAAAGTCTTACGCAGCACTTGAGCTGAATTATTTCGTATAATTTTTGATACTTCAGCAAATGCTTATTGACTAAGTTATCAAGCAAATAACATTGTAAGTGTAATTTGCCTCTCCTATCAGTACGGATGATACTGTTGTCTCTAATTGCAAGTTTTGTGGAATATTTAGTATTGACCAAAATGATAAAGGAATAAACGTCAATGACAGTAAAGATCGTTTGCAGAACCAATAATTGCTTCAGTGAAATACAGCATGTGAACAAGACTGTTAGTTTTGCTTTGTCTCATAGCAAGGCCAAGTCATTTTTGCAGGAGGCTAAGTGCTGTGTCTTATTGGCCAGACATTCATTTGTGACCCATCTCCACATTCTGACTTTGAATGAATTGCTCCGTTCTATTTCAGGCTGTCTCTTATGGGAAAGGTTCTTTTGCTGGGCGACTGTTTCCTTCTCATGCTGTATATGAGAAATGCTTTTTTTGTTTTGGTTTTTTTCTTTTCTGGAGAAGGTCTCCTATGAGAGGCATAAAAGGAATCCAGTTAAGTTCTGATATTTGAGTATATAACCCAACAATTATTTATTGAACCCTTCCTGTAAATGAAACGCAGAATTATTTTTGTTGTATCCAGGCTTCAAACATTTATCTTGTGTTATAGAATCTGAACTAAGTCTTTGAATTGAGTTATGAGCCTATATTGTAATATTCTTTCTAATTAGTCTTTCGTCCCGTGGAGACAGCCTTAAGTCTAAAATGAAGTGTGAAATATTTGAGAGTATTCAGTCTTCTCATCTAAACTTTTTGTTGTTGTTGTATGAAAAAAGATCTTCCTATACACAGTCTAGGCTGGGATCTCCCTGCCTCCACCTCCCAAGTGTGGGTATTACAGGTGTGCACCATCATGCCCACGCCTAGCTCCACCGCACACTTTGACTGCAGAACCAGTAAGTCCGCCCCTCATAGAGATGAGAGCTGCCTTTCATAGAGGGGAGCCTGTTTTCATGTTTCAAGATACCTTCAAAAAGTTTAAATGTTAGTATATGGAAAAACAGTAATGAAGAGGAAAAGAGATATTTAAGTAAATCCAGAACACCAAAGAAAAAGGACCAGGTATCTTCTTCATGTTAATTTTACATGAAGAAACTGAGGCAGTGAAGACGGAGTTAATTTGCCTGAAGGCTGCAGTATATGAGGCAAGCTAGGTTAAGAACTAGTGACCTGGGTTTCTCTAGCACTTTCTTCCCTTACTATTCCCTTCCTCTTACTTTTCTGTGGATGCTCTTTACCCACAAACAGAGATAATGTTGAATTCTGTCAGCCACTTGCTCTTACTTGTTTTATATAAGGCTCAGTGAGGATATATGGACACAAACAAAATTTTTTGAAATATATGTTTACATTTTGGTGATATAAATGATAAAAATTCAAATCTCCTGTTTAGTTTGCTTTGGTTGCTGTAGTTCTAAATAAATTCAGTAGCAAACATGAGGCTCTGGATTCAATCCCCAGCACCAAACCAAATACTTGTTAAATTCAAGCGAGTGAGGAAAAGATTAAATTTACATCCCTGTTGTGCAGGTTATTTAGTTAATAGTCATATTTCCTGAACTCTTCTATGCTTCAGAGTCAAGCTTGTTTGATAGCTTGGGTTGTTAATAAAAACAGGTTGGATGTTAAACTAGCTGTTGGCCCCACTTCATTTCTGGTGGAAACTAAACATTCCTGTAAATAATAGGAAATATTCTGGTTTTTGTTTTTTTGGGTTGTTTTGTTTCATTTTGTTTTTGACTCTGATACCACGTGGCTACTAGAAAAAAAATTAGGGTGGATTGGTTGTTTTTCTTGGTTCCACTAGGATACTCTCTCAGTTGTGGTAATTATAGTAGCACATGCTGTTAATAATACCTAAGACCAATTTACTAGTGTTTATTTGGTTTTTTATAAATGCAATCTAAAACTTAGTAGGATATGTTACTGAAAAAATGTGTGGTAACTTGGAAATGTTATGGGAAACTATAGTGAACTGATTATAGGATTAAAGATGGTCTGTTTCCCGCATACCACAATGCCGGACGTGGTGGCTCACGCCTGTAATCCCAGCACTCGGGAGGCAGAGACAGGAGGATTGCTGAGTTTGCGGCGGCTTGCCTGGGCACCATAGTGAGCTCAGGGCCAGCCTGAACTACAAAGCGAGACCCTGTCTCCAAAAAGAAAAAAAAAAAAAAAAGATGGTCTGTTTCTTGGTTGACAACTTGGTTTCAGATCAGAATGAATGTGATTTGCAGAGAGAAGTCTGAGTCTAGTGTTCTCAAGCTTTTGGGAGCTCCCTGTAAGAACGGTCTTAACTCAGTTTGGGTAGAATTGGACCACTTGTATGCACTCAGAATGATTCACAACTTTTTTTGTTTTCATTTTTGCAGTACTGGGGAATCAAACTCACTAGGTCTTTGTGCTTACAAAGTAGGCGTGGCATCACTTGAGCTAAATCCTTAGTGAGGTTTTTTGTTGTTGTTGCTGTATGGAGAGTCGAACTCATGACCCCGTACTTGAAAGGTAGGTGGCAGTATCATAGAGCCAAATCCCCAGCCCTTGTTTTTAGTTTTTATTTTTTTGTTTTTGTTTTTGAGACAGGCTCTCACTATGTAATTCAGACTGGCCTTGAATTTTGAATCCTCCTGCCTCAGTCTCCCAAGTGCTGGGATTACATGCTTTCACCACCACGCCCAACCCAGCAACTATTTTAATTAAAATGAATTATAATTTAGTAAATCACCTTGGCTATATCATGACTGATTTCTGACATTTTTAAAAAAATGACAGTTGATTTTAAAACTGAATATTAGGCATTTGTAAAAAGTAAATATCCATCTGAGGATTACTCAGGGAGTTTATACAGAGGGTAAGAAGCAGTATTCCTAATTTTACTAAGCTATCTAATTATTATTTGCCCATTTGTCTAGTGCTCCTTGTGTCCTAGTACAGCATTAATCCTTGTATTTGCATTATTCCTGTCTGTAGAAGTTTATAGATAAGTAAAATAAATCAGAAAAATTAAATAAGTATAGAATCAGTATCCTTTATCCAAAATGCTTGGGACCAGAAGTGTTTCCGATTTTAGATTTTTTTTGAAATATTTTCATAGACTTTATTGATTGAACTTCTCTAAATCATTTCAGATTTTGAATTTTTGGACTAGGGATAATCAACTAGTAAATGTGGTAGATTGTAGGTACAATATTTTTTCAAAAGTGCGTAAAAAAAACATAGGAAGTAGAAAGCAATTCTGTAGTTTAGGGCCTAACACATAATCTTGTAGCCTCCAGTTCTTGAGGTTGACTATATCAAATATTAAGTAAAACATAGTGGTGGTATATACTGATTCTTATGAGGGAGCCATGGTGTACTCTGTAATGTATATTTTTAAATTTTGAATCACCAGTTAATATTGAATGTATATTATATATCTTAGGAACAGAAAAATAAACATCAGAATTTGACTTTGCTATTTAGCAAAGGCCCAACCATATTCTTTTTTTTTTTTTTTTTGCTTTTTGGAGACAGGGTCTTGCTTTGTAGTTCAGGATGGCCCTGAGCTCACTATGGTGCCCAGGCAAGCCGCCGCGAACTCAGCAATCCTCCTGTCTCTGCCTCCCGAGTGCTGGGATTACAGGCGTGAGCCACCACGCCCAGCATTATATGTGGTAACCGGGGATCGAACTCAGGTCCTTACGCTTGCGAGGCAGGCGCCGGAACCACTGAGCTAACCCTCCGGCCC
>PVIC010057313.1:0-10682 GCA_004025085.1 Thryonomys swinderianus
TAAACATCATATACAGGAACTTCACGTACTTCATTTACCTTAAAATATTCAATAGGGTTTTGCTTTTTGTTGTTGTTGTTTTTGTTTGTTTGCTCAGGGACAAAACTTAAGTACAGTCAACATGACCAGGAGGACTGAACTAACTCTGAAGGGTGTATCAATTATACACAAAAGTACACTCACAAAAATCTTCAAAGGTAAAATGAAAGCACTTTGAAAGCTAAGAACTACATATAGGAGAGGTAGGAAAGTAGAACAGTTAATAGCTGAGTGGCTTGGGGGTTTCCAACTAACTGTGTAACTTTGTACAAGTTGCTTGACTTCCCTATGCCTCAGTTTCCTCATTACCAAAATGGCAATATTATCCCTATCTGTCCCAAAGGAAAGCTCTTCAAATAATCCTGAAAGGTAGAAAACGTTAGGAATAAATTTCATTACCATACCTATTCAGATTGAACTATCTTGGAGTATTTGCTAACCTACATGGAAATATCATATTTTCTAAAATAAAAAGCAATTTATAAAAACGCCAAGCTTATAGCTAACTATAAAAAGAAAAAAACAAATTATCATTATTACAATACCAGTAGTCACGTAAAAGCTTTACTGTATAAAGTTTTCATTCAGGACTGAAACTGGTTTTTAAAAAATGATTATTTTACACAAATTTAAGCTAACAGGTGGACTTGTGCCTCAGAATTTTTCCAGCTGCTGAACTGGTAATTATTACAAAACTAATTTATCTTTCTTTTTTCCCCCAAATCTGCAAAAGAAATGACATAGACACCTCCGTTTTCAAGGAACTTTATAAACCCGAAGAAAACCCATCAACTCCGCTATCTCCCTGGACCTCAAGAGCAGAGTAAAAGCCTAGGTACTACTACAGAAAATACAAGGAGGGTTTTTACGTTGCAATCAACAATTCTTACGCAGTTACGTCAAGATTTGTTCTGCGAAACAAAAGCTCACGGCCCAGGGAGCCCTGGACCGGTGAGGAAACGAGGAAGGGACCGGGACCGGGGACCGGGCGGCGGCCCGGGAAACGCGCCTCCCCGCGGTGCAGACGTCGATCCCCCGGAGGGTGACAGCGGCTCGGAGCGCGTCGCCCCGCCCGTCCCCGTCCGGACCCGGAGCCCGCGACCGGCCCGCGGGGAGCGGGGGGCGGCGGGGCCCGCAGGTGCCCGGGGCGGCTCCGGCCCAGCCGCGGAAGACCGGGGTGGGGGAGCGGCAAGGCGCGGGCCCATACCGCCCCACGTCACTTACCGGCGCCTCATCGTACCGCGCCGCCTCAGCCCAGCCAGGGCGCTGACGGACCGCGCCCGGCAGTCTAGAGCGTCCCTCGGCTCCCGGGCCGGGGCCCACTCACAGCCATTCAAACCCCGCCACGCGCGCAGCCCGCCGGGATAGCTTCCTCGGCGTCCTGCGGCTCCGCCCTACGCAGCCCCCGCCCCTCGCGGGCTGCGTAGCACCGGAGGAAGACGAGCGCGTGTGGACATGGTGCCCTCTGGTGGCCACCGCCTCGCATAGCCGCTAACTGTGGCCCCGCCGCAAGTAACTGGTAAGAAGGCGAATTATGTCTAGTAGGAGAGATTATGTCACAGTAGATCAGGACAGGAAGCAGTCTGATGCAAAAAATATGCTGCAGGAAGAGACATGTTCATTCACTCCATTAAGATGCACTGCGGCATAATATACAAGAGCACGGATTCTGAAGCTATGTGATGTTGGGCGGGTCACATAAATTCCTGTGCACTTACCAATTCCTCATTTGTAAAATGTAATAGTACATCTGCCTCTTAGTGTTGTTGTGGGTAACAAATGACGTATTCTACATATAAAATGCTGATGGAGTATGCATAATCATTAGCTATCATGTTTTAGTTCCCATTATGTACCAGGTTCTGTGCTAGACTCTTAAGAACACAAGAAATGTGTATGACACAGGATCTGTCCTCAGGAACTGGATTCAGTCCCTCTGGGATGGCAACACTGGAGTATCGATATTGGAGTTGATTCTGTTGCTGGTCTAGCTACTGAGGACAAAGCTCTTCACCTCCTGTTTCTCTGTGAGTTGCGGGTTATGGTTAAACAAACTGTGACAGAAGCAAGTTTACAGCCTGGATTGTGAAAACCAATCACCAAGGCCTTATTAGGTGGAACCAACTTCACCAGACTCAGCATCGGCAGCCACCTTTTAAGGTCCTCCTTTCAGAAGCCTCCAGGCCTTGCCTAAGGAAGTGGTCTCTTTAAGGTCAACAACATTTTTGATAACAGCCTGTGTTCCAGGGAGACTTTTTTTTTTTTTTTTTTTGCTTTTTGAGACAGGGTCTCGCTTTTGTAGTTCAGGCTGGCCCTGAGCTCACTATGGTGCCCAGGCAAGCCACCGCGAACTCAGCAATCCTCCTGTCCCTGCCTCCCAAGTGATGGGATTACAGGCGTGAGCCACCACGTCTGGCATTGTGGTATGCGGTGTTGATTGTTGGTGGGCGTGTCTCCACGCCCAGCATTATATGTGGTTACCGGGGATTGAACTCAGGACCTTGCGCTTGCGAGGCAGGCACCGGAACCCTCGGCCCTCCAGGGAGACATTTTGAGGACCTAGACACTCTCTCTCTCTCTCTCTCTCTCTCTCTCTCTCTCTCTCTCTCTCTCTCTCTCTCTCTCTCTCTCTCTCTCTCTCTCTCTCTCTCTCTCTCTCTCTCTCTCTCTCTGCCAAGCAGATATTTTTCCAAGTGCTGAAGAAACAGAAGTGGAAATCGTTTCAATACACTACCATGGTAGCATTGTAAAGGGTGTTTCTTAAATGCTTGGGAGTTCAGCGCCAATGGAGGGCCCGCCAGACAAACTAATCAGACTCATTAGGTGATTATAGTAAGAGGGTCCTTAATTATCCCTTAAAATTAAGTAATGGTGAAAATTGAGGCTGCACCTTAGGGCAGTACACATTTTAGGATATTTTGTGGGAGTAATGTCTTCGGGAGCTTCTCAGATCACAGCAGGCATGAGCAGGTATCTGTCTGTGTGTGATGCCAGCTGGGGGTGAAAACGAAGGGGCCCAGGTTCCAGGGGTGCGTTCAGAGAAAGTTTCCAAGTACGGCTTTCACTAAGTAGCTGTGTTATTTTAAAGAAAATAAAAATTCACACACATGAGATAATTTTCTCTGAAGCTATTTCTTCATCATCGTGAACAAGACTTCTTGATGAGCGGCTATGGAAAAATCATTGCTGGGCCCTCGCCGGAAGGAGACAATAAAAAGAGGGCAAGAGACAGTCCTCATCTCAAGGGAGGAAGGGTGATACAGTAAGACAAGTACCAGAGTCCCGGGTTCAGGGTTTCCGTTGTGTTAAATCAGAGGACTCTCAGCTAAACCTCAGCTGCTGTTGCCTGCAGGTCAAGAAAGAACTGCCCAGTTTTCATTTCTGGAGCATGTGAGGAACCAGAGTCTCAGAAAGGTTGTTTTCCAGACCCAGATTCTGAGGTGCACACAAGTGGGTCCAGGCTCCTCAGACCTTGTAATTTAACATAAAAACAAAGCAAGCTGCCCTTATAGTACTAATTTTGAAATGCATAAAGATATTACCAATTTAGTAATGAAAATGCACTATTTTTTTGTATCCATAAATTTTTTCCTTGAGGCCTCCATAAAGTTTGATTTTTTCTTTTTTGAGACAAAAAAATGTATGTAGTATATGTAGCTCAGACTGGCCTTGAACTCATGATAATCCTCCTGCTTCAGCCTCCCAAGGGCCGGAATTACAGGTATGTGCCACCATGCCTGGCTAAAATTTGACTTTGTTTAATTAAAAAAAAGTGCAGCCTCAGATAAAGAAAGGGTGGCATCTATACACAATGGAGTACTGTTGAGTCATAAAGAAAGATAAATGAGTCACATGTGGGAAGGTGATGCACCATAATGCTATGTGACATAAATCAGAGCCAGAGATTAAATATCCCATGATTTCCTTACTAGGAGAAAGCCAAAGTATAAGTAATTTAAAGAGAAAAGTAGAAGAGGAAGAGAGACATTGTAGAGATAGGAAAGGCCTACATGGATAGCAGGAGGCAGGAGAAATGGAGACACAAAAAGGATCAGGGTGTGATAGGTGCCAATGTCCCATTGAAGAATATTCTGTATCATAAACACATATTAATAAAGATGGTTTTTTTGTTTTTTGTTTGTTTGTTTGTTTTGTTTGTTTGTTTGTTTTTGAGACAGGGTCTCGCTTTGTAGTTCAGGCTGGCTCTGAGCTCACTATGTAGCCCAGGCAAGTCACGAACTCAGCAATCCTCTTGTCTCTGCCTCCCGAGTGCTGGGATTACAGGCGTGAGCCACAACGCCCGGCTGTTTGTTTGTTTTTTGAGACAGGGTCTTGCTTTGTAGTTCAGGCTGGCCCTGAGCTCACTATGTAGCCCAGGCAAGCCTCGAACTCAGCAATCCTCCTGTCTCTGCCTCCCAAGTGCTGGGATTACAGGCATGAGCCACCACGCCCGGCTAATGTTTTTAAAGTGCAGCCCTGACATACATTTAATCTCTCTAAATAAGTGTCTGTGTACAAGACATGCTCACCACAGGCCTTCACACGGTCTCTGAGGGAGCCGAGGCCGTATCTCTCCCTTCCGAGCAAACAGGTGGCTGAGGAGACTTGCTTCAAGTTCCCCTTCCAGGGCTGGTTCAGCCAGGGGCACCACACAGGTTAACCTGGACCCGGAAGGCCCGCTGAGCAGCAGGACTCCTTTGGAAAGTCCTATCGGGAGCTGGGTCTCACAAGCTGGGCATGATTTGGACCGTCCTGGTGTTCCGGGCAAGCAGGGGACGTGTCGCTTGTGCTCTGTGGCCATGGTCCATCGGATGTGACCAGAGTGCACCGAGCTTTGGAGAGTGAGGGCACAAACCGAGGCTTTGTGCAGGTGCCGGGCAGGTGGGAAAGACCCAGAATTATCAAGCGACAGTGTTCAGCAGCAACAAGGTGACAGGGGAGACCACTGATCAGGGGTCGCTACATTAAAGGGACTGAGGTCACCAGAGCACAGGGGGCTAAGGAGAGTCTGGGAGGTTGTTGTCAGGAACCGTATGGTTGAATGTTCAGACTAGGGGTTCAGGGAACCATTGCATTTATTCAGTAATGTGACCCACAGTACATCAGATTCAGGCTGGCACTGGGCCTAGGAAAGGGTGACACTTGACAAGTCTCGTTGACCTCTTATCCATTCCGTAAGTGACAGCACCCGCTGCTTGGCCTCAGCGGCTTTGGAAAATCCCAGGCGGCTGCTCTCGGCAAAGTTAATCCCCATCTTCCTGCCTGTGCAGGCTGCGAAAGGAAGTAACACCGTATCAAATAAGGCAAGGGGTGAGGGGTGAGCACATCTTGTTCCCTGTATGCAAGATTCGCGATTGTTTCAGACACTGTCACAGTGCTGATGCCCTGTCTGGTGGCAGGAACAGCAGTTTTGTTTGAATCTTTTTCTAGGTTGGGGGGTGGAAGTGAATGACCAGGGATTCTGTCGTGGAATCAGTTTATTTCCAGTACCTCTGCAGGTCTCTGCCACCCTTCAACATCTGGGGAGGTGAGTGGAAACTTTCAGGAAACCACAGAAGTATAAATGAGTATGGTGCAGAGGGCCTATTTGAACCTGTCAGCATGGTAAACTGCATTGCTTCTGCACTAAGCAATTGTGGCTGTATGACTTCCCCACAGAACTGTGCAGAGCACGTACCCTATAATATTCCCAGCACCTTTTTTGTAATAGTGAAGAGTGGGTTCAACCTAAATGCTAATCGGTTAAATTTTCACACACCACGTGGACTATACTCATTAGCCTTGAAAAAGAATGGCACAGATCTAACTGTCAGACATGGAAGACATCCAAAATAGGTTGAGTGCAAAAAGCCATTTAAACCAGGCATGGTGGCTCACACCTGTAATCCCAGCACTCGGGAGGCAGAGACAGGAGGATTGCTGAGTTCGAGGCTTGCCTGGGCTACACAGTGACCTCAGGGCCAGCCTGAACTACAAAGCGAGACCCTGTTTCAAAAAAATGAACAAATAAATAATAAAATAAATAAAGCCATTTAAATGAACAGTATTGGCCCTATTTATATAATGAGTGTATTAAATGACGAATATTTATGTACAAGTTTATGGAATGACTTTGTGTTCCCCACACTACAATGGTACCAGGGGTCAAACTCAGACCTTGTGTTCACACCAGGAAGGCATGGTGCCATTGAGGCACATCCCTGGCTCTTTTTGAATCCCACTTCAGCCTCATCTGAGTCTGCTTCGGCTGTCATAGCAGAATACTGAAAAGTTCAAATATGAGAAGTTTATTTCCACAGTGGCTTCCTAGGTCAAGGTATCAGTAGTTTGGTTCTGACTCGGGATTTCTTCGGACCTTCTGAGGGCTGCTTTCTTGCTGTATCGTCACATGGTGGGTTGGGGTGAAGTAGGGGGAGGGGAGAGAGCTCTTTGATGTCTGTTAAAAGAGCGCTAGCGCCATCACAAATACTTCTCTTGCATGACTTCATCCCAATGTAATTACTTCCAAAGTCCTCATCGCAAAATTCCATCACACAGGAGATTAGGGTTTCAACACAGAGTTCTCTGGGAACGTGAGCATTCAGCTCTTAATCCTCTTCAAAAGTCTAAAGGTAAAGAACAATGCTTTACATCAGAACTGATTTGAAGTTTTAAAAATTTGAACATAAGAAGAAAACTTCCAAAATACCTGGGTTAATCGTTCCACATATGTGATTTATAGACAGATTAACTCACTTTCAAAATAGCTGAAATTAACCACCAGAATGGATGAATCCAGAGTAACCAGAGTTGGAGACAGGTTAGGCCCTCAGTACTGTATCATTATGACTCACATTTGGGTTGTCTTTTTCGCCCTTTAATGGGACCTGTGGGAATGGCAGCCCGCCAGCCTCATAAGCAAGTGCTGGAGGGAGGGTACCATAATGGGGACTTGTTCAAGTCTGACTTGCACAATAGCCCCTCCCAAAGCCAAGAGAAGGTAATTGCTAGAGAAGCATGGCATTGCTAAACCACTGTCCTCTCCAGCACCATACTACCAGTTCATTGCTGCTGACAGGGGCATTTTGTGGCACTGCAGTGCCATGAACCCGAAATTGAAAGAAAAAAAACTGTAATCAATGTAGAACAATGTGGTAACCCAGAAACAACTGGCATGGTGGGACGTTACCGAAAAAAAAAAAATCACTAAAGCATTTTAAAAATGCAGATAAAATAGGGAAATTTTTCCCTCTAATGAAGACTTCACTACTGCCAGAGAATAAATTTTTGACATAAATAAAGTAGTTTACAGTGGGCTTTTTCAGAAGGCAGTAATGACTGTAAAGGTGAACTAACTAGGGCTTGCCAAGCCTGACCATTTTATTGCTGAGAGACTGTTGAGTGACTGGGGAAACTGGTCGGACTGGGAAAGACAGACAGAATGATTTCACAGGCACCGGCACACGACTTAGACCAAAACCTTAAGACCTTCCTGGCAGACCTCTTTTACTCTCCATAGTGAATCTATCTTGCAAAGCTGTTTGTACCAAAAATTTTTTTGTTCAGATTTCAAACCAAATGCAATTACTCAGAACAGAAAGGCATGAAATAGCTTCTCTGACTCCTAGAAAGAGGAAGAGGGTGAGGTACAGTCAGAAAAACTGTACAGGTGGCACAAACTACGAAAGTAAAACAAAGCGACACATCGGAGCCGTAGACTGTGGCTTGTTCTTCTCATGCTTATTTAAAATGCTATTTGCTCAAAGGCATGATGAAAGGGAAATTTGATATTTATTTTACAGTTTCAATATCCTTATCATTTTCTAATTCACATTTAGTCCAGGCAGAGATGCGTAGAGTCCCTCAAAAATTATTGGTTACTTGAATTATTTTGTGAGAATGCAAATCTTGTTTTTTTTTTTTTTTTGAGTAACAAAGTTCTGTAGGTCAGTGGTTTCAGCCCTTGCAGTACAGAAATATCACCTGGCAAGACAGAAAAACACTGACACATAGACTCCATGAGCACATGAATCAGAACATCTGGAAGTATGGAATATGGACATCAGGATTTTTTTGTTTTGTTTTGGTTTTTTGAGACAGGGTCTCACTTTTAGTTCAGGCTGGCCCGGAGCTCACTATGTAGCCCAGGTAAGCCTCGAACTCAGCCATCCTCCTGTCTCTGCCTCCCGAGTGCTGGGATGACAGGCGTGAGCCACCATGCCCAGCATTGTAGTGTGTGGTACTGATTGCTGGTGGGCGTGAGTCACCACACCCAGCATAGTTGTATGTGGTTACCAGGGATCAAACTCAGGACCTTACACTTGTGAGGCAGGCGCCAGAACCACTGAGCTCAGTCTCAGGCCCTAACATCAGGATTTTGTAAGAGCTCTTAAATTCATTCTCATGTGTATCCAGAACACTTCACTTTGCTTGTAAGTTTAGAATCATGTTATATTTAATTAATAACTGTGGCTTTCTAACTCTAAAAGTATCACCTACACAATGCAGAGAAATGGGCAAAAGTGTAGAAAAGCACATTTTAAAAAATCTGCAATCTCTCTCTCCCATTTTTTTTTTGTTGTTGTTGTTTTGGTTTTTTTTTTGGTGGTGGTGGTGGAACTAGCTATTGAACCACCCTAAACTATATTTTATCCCTTTTTTTTTGAGACAGGATCTCGCTTTGTAGTGCAGGCTGGCCCTGAGCTCACTATGTAGCCCAGGCTAGCCTCAAACTCAGCAATCCTCCTGCCTCTGCTTCCCAAGTGTTGGGATTACAGGTGTGAGCCACCATGCCCGGTATTGTTCTATATGGTTACCAGGGAATCAAATCAGGGACTTTGCACCAGGCACCTGAACCACTGAGCTAAATCTCTGACCCTCTATTCCTTTTTTGTTTTTGATTTTGTTACAAGGTCTCACTAAACTGTACAGAGTGGTGGAATTACAGGTGTGTGCTACCAATCCCCAGCTTCCTTTATGTATCTGCAATTTGAATCTCTTCTAGCAGTACATTTTAGCAGATTATTCTGAGGATTTCTAGGATGAAAGAATAAATGTCCTAGAATACCCTCATTTAAGCCAAAGTGACTTTATCGAATTGTAGTTTATCTCTTTTCCTTTTTTTTTTTTTTCAGGTACCAGATATTGAACTCAGGAACTTGTGGTTGCATGGCAAGCATGATGCCACTGAGCTAAATCCTCAGCCCTTTGAGTTGTAGTTTAAATTCTATATTTATACCAATTACAGAAATATGTTAAATAGAAGGAACTTAATGTTTTCAAAAGTGTTCATTTCAAAGTTATTAAAGCATAACCAGAATACTTTGAGTATTAGAACAAATTGCATAAACTGTTATCCCAATAAAATATTAATATATATATCCTACTTTTAATGTGTTTTTTCATAAGTGTAAAGTATTTTCATACTTTGCTTTCACATTTCTTTCCAATTAAACAACACTTATTAAGCATTTACCCAAATAGCACCCCAACTCCTACTTTTGCTTTTTGTGGTTCCATTACCAGCATTTACCTAGTTATCCTAGTTTCAACTGTGATGTGAAAATAACACATGAAGCCAGGCGTGGTGGCTCAAGTCTGCAATCCCAGCACTCGGGAGGCAGAGGAGGAGGATTGCTGTGAGTTTGAGCCTTGCCTGGGCTACATAGTGAGCTCAGGGCCAGCTTGAACTGCAAAGCAAGATCCTGTCTCAAAAAATTTTACATAAAAAGTTCTAGAAATTCCTAAGTTTTCAATTATATGCTATTCTGGGTAGCATGATAAAATCTTATGCTCTCCCACTCTAGCCTACCCTGGACACAAACTATCCCTTCTTCCAATACTTAAAAGCCCTCCAGCTTGTCACCTGACTCTGGGTACTGTAAGGCTTGTGCTCAAGAAAGCCTTATTCTACTTAATAAGGGCCCCACAATGCAGGGAAACAATGCTTGTAAACTGATACACCAAAGAGAAGCTCTAATGTGTTTCAAGTGAGACAACGTTCAAAGCTGTCAGCTTGAGAAAGTAAAAAAATAAATAAATAAAATAAACCGCACGCTGAATTTGCTAAGCTCTTCACTGGGAACACATCTGTGAAGTGGTGAAGAAGGAAAAAGAAATTTCTGCTAGTTTTTGCTGTCGTGCTTCAAACTGCAAAGATGTGTGAAAGAACATAGACATTTACTTGCCATAATCTTGCCTACTAGGTGCTGTGTCATTTTATGTCCTCACAGAAAGATGGGTGAAGTAAGGGGGCTGGATGTGGTAGGATTACATGTGGGGCTGAATGACAGGATTACATCCCTGTAATCCCAGGGCCTGGGAGGCTGAGGCAGGAGGGTCACAATTTTGAGTTCCACCTGGGGAAGTAAGCAAAACCTGGTCTCAAAAAAATGAAAAGAGCTAGCCGGGCATGGTGGCTCATGCCTGTAATCCCAGCACTTGGGAGGCAGAGGCAGGAGGATTCCTGAGTTTGAGGCTTGCCTGGGCTACATAGTGAGCTTGGGGCCAGCCTGAACTATAAAGTGAGACCCTGTCTCAAAAAAAATAAAAAAATAAAAAATAAAAAGAGCTAGGGTTCAATGTGGGGGTCCTGAGTTCAATTGCCAGTGACAGAGAGAGAGAGAGAGAGAGAGAGAGAGAGAGAGAGAGAGAGAGAGAGAGAG
>PVIC010057314.1:0-10702 GCA_004025085.1 Thryonomys swinderianus
AGGGGAAGGAATAAATATGATACAGAAAGAAAATAAAAGAGCATGTATAAAGGGGGGAGGAGGGGGGAGTGGGTAGGGATATGGGTAAAAATGAGAATTAACTTGTGGCATATACTGGTACAAATTTCCCAATGTTATATGTGATTTTGAGATGTATATAAATTGTACCAATAAAGAATTCAATTAAAAAAAAAAGAGAGAGCCAGACAGTGGGCAGGGACAGACCATGGGAGGGGCAGACAGTGGTGGGAGGCAGGAGGAGTGCTTTGGGAAGTGCTTCCTACCTGTTAAGTGCCCCAGGGCTCTGTCTCCTGAAAAACTAAAGGAAATTCCCCCCTTCCTAATATGATTCCTGTTTTTTTCTTTCTTTCTCCTTTTCCCTTAACATACTCAGGTGGGACTAGTATTTGGGCCAATCTGGTCAAATTGCTTATGGCCTTATTTGAACCACAGTGTCTCTTCATGTCTCTTAAATGCTTACCTAAATAATCTCCTGTATCAACCAACTCCACAATTCTAAACTTAAAAGATTATTACCACCAACATGCTGGCCAAGAGTGCACCTTCAGCAGCGCAGTTCTCATCTTTGCCGGGTATTGAAGGGGAAAACCCAATCTGTAAAACCCACACCTGTAAAGCTCAAGCTTGCCTCTTGGAAGGTTGTGAAATAGACTGTCTCGCCTCTCTGTTGTGTGACTTTATAAACTTTATTATCTTCACTGGAGAACTGCCTGCTCTCTGCTGCTTTTGTTACAGTTGAGATTTGAAGCCTTACAAGACTCAACTAGCTTGAGTTGAAGTTCCTTTGTTGTTAAAGAGGATTGTTGTACTTGGGTTTTCTCTGTTGTAGATAGAAATCTATGCACTGTTTTAATCAATGGAGCTTGTAGCCTGTACACTGTAATAGCCAGTGAGACTTGTAAGCTTGTAACCAATAGAATTGTGGAGCCTAACCAATGAGTGATACTAAGTATAACTCCACCCCTAATTTCTGTAACAAGGGCATAAAAGCCCAGCTTCAGCAGAGCCAAAGACTGGCCTCTTTGTGGAAGGATCCCAGGCTGTTCTGCCCATGTTAGACTAAAGCTGCACACTTTGCCTCTGAAACTCCCCAGTGTGTCTTCCATTCTCCTGGACCGGCTGCCCTGAGCTCTGAGCTGCAACACTTGAGCTGCTGTACTAGCAGGCATTCTACTGCTTCAGTATGATGCTGCATGGCTGCTGAACACAAGCTTGAAGCACTTCTCTGTTAGGCCTGAGCTTCCAGTGCAGTGCCCCGAAGAGAAAGGGGCAGAAGCGCTTCTTCCAGTTTGAGAACATGCTCTGTAGCTTTAGATATGATCCAATGCAAGCAAAGGCATCATACCTAGTGTTGTCCTGGGCATCCCATGGGGAAATAAACCAGAAAATTGAGTTTTATATCTCCATGGTCTTGGGCAGTATGGGAATCATAATCAGGAGCTCTGGTTTTGAGGCCTGAGTAGCTTTCCCTAGTGATTAGGCCCTCTCTGGGTGTGGGTACTGTAAGACAGCCCTGACAAATCAGTTTGTAAATAGAAGACAGTGAGTCTATACATCACTTCATTTTGACTCATTTTCAGAGCTCAGTTCATATTCGCTTGGCCCTGCTGCCTTTGGATGTATAGTGTGTGGTGGGGCAGCATATCACGGCAGTGCAGAACCAAGTACTGATAGAGGGAAGGAGGGAGGTAGAGAGACAGAAAGAGAGATGGAGGGACACTTAGGTATCCACAGTCCCCTTCCAGTGTGCTTCTCTAGTGACCTAAAGACCTTCTAGCACAGTGGGAAGTTGCTGAACCACCTGCCACCTCCCAGTAGGGCCACCTTGGGGAGCCAGCCTTTAGCACACAGACCTTTGGGGATGCTTGAAATACCAACTCTAAGCGTGGCATGGTGGTACCCATTTGTGACCCCAGCAGTCTGGGAGGCTGAGGCAGGGAAGATAGCAAATTCAAGGCCAGCTTGAGCAATACAGTGACTTAGTGATACTATGCCTCCAAATGGAGAGTAAAAGGCAGGGGAGACAGCTTAGTGTGAAAGCCTTGGGTCCCGTGCCCAGCACTGCCCCATCTGAACTGTAATACTGAGCTCTGCTTTCTTCCTCTGTTGAGTGAAGCAAAACAAATTTGACATGTGACAGTCAAGGGAAAAGCATGTGACAGACTGCATTGTGTCCCCTTCACACAGTGAAGCCTCGAGCCCTGTGCAGTGGTGTCTGGATGTAGGGCCTTTGAGTCTAAAGGAGGTTTAGAAGAGATCTCTCCCATGCGTGGTGCGGGGTTTGGGGCCTGCTTCTAGACTCCTCTGGGATGATGGGCTGTTGTCACAGTGACTGCACCTCTCAAATCCTCAGCCTCAGGCTAGAGAGTTTCTCCTTGGTCTTTCAGCTATAGCCAGTTCCTTTGTGTCCAGCATAGGAGCTGATCAGACTTCTCTGCTTCTGATCTTCCAGCTGGAGAAATTCTTGCCCTCCAGGGAGTGGCCTGCGCAGGTTTCTACCTTTGTAAGAAACAAAGGAGGTGTGGACTAAGAATCTCCATGCTGGCCAGGGCTGGAAGTCTCTCCAGAGCCACAACACTTTCCAGACTAATAGGAGATGCTCTGGTGGTGAGTTGGTTCCCCATTCACTTTGGGTAGTGTTAGTTTTCCAGCCTCTCTGCTGTGTAGAACCTGATGCTAGAGTCAAAGGCCAGGAGAATCAAACACAACCAGTGACTCACATACTTTCATGTTGCTTGGCACTGGCCTGTTGGCAGTTTCTGGACCAGTTTGTAACCACTTTCCTGGAGCCAGCACAGGTAAAGGAGAGGAGCTGGGTGAGCAGGGAAGGGACGGGCAGCTTGCCTGAGCCTGAGCCCCAGCCTGGGCCTGTGATGTGGTTAGGCCGCTGTGTACCCAGCTCAGCAGGCCCCACCAGCCCCGGGCAGACAGGCCAGGGCACACATCGTGTTGTGCCCACTGGCGCCTGGAAGAGCTCCCAGCTCCCCTGCAGGGTGGGGCTGGCAGCCTTTCTGCTCCTAGTGTCCCTGGGTATGCTCTGTGAGGTGGAAGGAGCCAGGAAGAAAAAGAGCAGCATGTGTTGGAAAGACTCCTGTGAACCCAGGCATGGCTCTGTGACTTCATGCACACCCTTTCTGTGGCAGGGATGGCCTCTGTCTGGTTTTTACAGCTCCCCAGAAGAGGGCTGTGTTTGTTTCTGTGATCCTCTTGTAATCCCAAACCTCAGATCCTGACCCACAAGTGGGGTGTGAAATGAATTCACTGGGTTCCAAACAGCACAGAGGGAGAAAAATTATTACTGAGTAAATGTGAATTGTTGAGGTGCAATAATGGTGTGAGGACTATGTGAGAGAATGACTGCTCTTAGGAGATGCATGATGGAGTATTTTAGGTGGCAAGTGTCATGAAGTCTGTCATTTACTTTCAAATAAACTAAAAATGTCTGTGTTTGTGTGTGCATGAATGTGTAACAAGAGAATGTGGTAAACTGTTAAGTGCTGGTAAACCTCGCTCAGTAGTTTTCAATGAGGAATGAATTTACCTACTGAGGGACACTTGTCAATATTTAGAGATGGCTTTCCTTATAAAAACTGGTATGGGGTACTAATGGGAGCTTGGAACAGGCGTGGTGGGACATACCTTTAACCCTAGCACTTGGGAGGCTGAGGCAGGATTACCATGGTTCAAGGCCTGCCTGGGGTACATAGTTAGACCCTGTCTTGAAAAAACAAACCACCTCCCAAAAACAATGATATCTTGTTGGTAAAGGTGGCAAAACCTTTAAATATCCCACCATGCACAGACAACCATCTATGGCAAATAATTATTTAGCTTCAAGAGTCAGTAGTGGTATAGTTGAGAAACCCTGCTGTAGGGGAAGTGTATGTTTGTATCACCTTTCAACTATTCTGTAAGTCTGAAAATTTTCAAAACTAAAAAGAAACAAAAGTAGATGAATAAAAGAATTAAAAAGCCCAAAGTGCTTCACACGTTATCATAGCAAGGATAATTATTGTTTGATAAAACTTGTTTTGCTTCGGTCATGTATCTCATGTTTGTTTGTCCTGGATTGCAAAATAAAAGCATTCCTTATGGGGATTGTCCTCAAAACCTGGAAAAATTCTGCTTAGGCTGTAAGTATCTGGCTGTGCTTGCTGTTGGACAGATAGAGAAGCCTGTCAAACTCCACCCACTTTCAGCTGTCTGCAGTGGTTGATCTTATTTTGTGTTTATGGTATGCCGTGCACTCTGCCGAGTAGTTTACATGCATGATCTTGTTTAACCTTCATAAGGACTTTTGTGATGTAGACGTTATTCCAATCCTCACTCTGCAGACCAGTTGAGGCTTAGAGATGTAAAACTCATGGCCCCAGTCACATAGCTAATCAGTGACAGCAGAGATTTAAGTCTTAGAGTCCACAATCCAAGCGATTAATCATTATGCTGTTCTGCCTCTAAAGCTCTCAAATCCTCCAAACACGATGTTGCTTGCTTTGGAAGTGAGGCAAACTGTCTCCCCAAGGACAGAGCATGAGCAGATGGGCACTTTTCCCTCCAGAACTCCACCTCCTGCAGGTGGCATGTGTGTTTGAGTGCTGCTTGGGGATCTGAACAAAACGGGCTCTTCTGGGAGTGATGAAAACTTGTCTGGAAAATAACCTTTAGGACTGAATGGCGAAAAGGCAATAAGTGATCATGGAAATGTTTAACTAGAATTCCAGCTTGATGTTATCATAGTGAAATGCAGATTTGTCAAATCCAGGAACCTTGTTCCAGGGCCCACACCAGTCTTTCCACCTGGATGATGTCTAGAGATTCAGTGCAACTTGGTTGTGTTGACTGAGGTCCCGATGGTGGCCCAGGCCTGTGAGGTCAGTTTGGAGAAGTCAGGCTCCAGAGTAGGTGTAGAGTTTCAAGTGTCATGGTAGACTAATTGCGGTTTTGGGAGAGGGACTGACCTATTGCTTCTCACAAATCGTTTTGCATAGAAAGCACAGAAGCTCTGATCTTTTCTTTCCTTGAGTACTATGGGTTGAACTCAGGGCATTCATACTGAGCTGTATCCCCACACTCCCTTTTTAAATGGGAGTCTTAGAGTTTCCCTGATGGGCTCCCTCTTCTGATCCTCCTGCTTCAGCCTCCCAGAGCACTGGGATTATAGGCTTGTGCCACCACTCAGGTAGGCAAACTGAGACTTCTGATTTTAGTTAACTGTTAAAAAATCTTTTACCTGGGCTCAGTATGTGGCTCAGTGGTAGAGTATTTATCTGGCATGTGCAAGCCTGTGGGTTGATGCCCAGCACAAACAACTCTTTTTGAAAAAAAGCTTTCATCTTCAGGTGGGAAGCAAGGAGTTTTGGGAGGCAAGGAGTTTGGGCTGCTTGGTGAGTGCTGTGTGTTCCCACTGTGGCTTTTAGTTTGGTAGGTATCTTGCAGCAGGTGCTTGTGCGAGCTGGGTGGAGGAATCCTGCCAGTTTAATGCTGATGATAGCTGTTCTATCTACATTCTAAGAGCTGTCTAAAGGTGGATGGCAGAGATCCTGAGTGGAGGAAGAGAGACCTTTCTGTCATGGAAGGAAGACCTGGATGGGCCCAGGGCAAGCTTGTGCTTTGTTGCTCTTGCTTCCCATTCTCCAGACTCTAGCATCTTATGTGTGACCAGTGCTGGGGCCTTTGAGATGAGAGAAAGGGGCCTCTTGAGTGCCACCTGTGCTCCCTGGAGGAGTGTGGAGGCCCTCATTAAGCCAGGTCTGCTACTGTTCCCTGCAACAGCAGAACTTGGGGTTTTATTTCCAAAACCTCTGTTTCTTCTGTGGCTGTCTTGGGAGGCTCATGATGATTCACTTACATCTTATGATCTTCACAGCTTCCTATTTTGACTCTTGCATCATGGGGAGCTGTGATACCAACAGGGCTCCAGAACTCTTGAAATCAGGGTTGAGTCATTGCATGGTTTTGTGAGTAGATGGGAAAAGCTTTGTAGTCTTATCCTCCCTTGTTCCCTCACTTTAAAAAATTTTGGTAAAATATGCACAATGTAAAATGTACTATGTTAGCCATTTTATAAATTTTTTTTGAGATGGGATCTTGATTTGTTGTTCAGAATGGCCCTGAATTCACTATGTAGCCCAGGTTAGCCTCAAACTCACAGCAATCTCCTGCCTCTACCTCCTGAGTGCTGGGATGACAGGCCTGAGCTGCCACAGTGGGCTTTATGGTATATGGTACTGGGGATGGAACTCAGACCTTGTGCTTGCCAGGCAGATGCTGGAACCACTGAGCTAAGTCCCCTGGCCTATAATTTTTTTTTTTTTTTGAGACACAGTCTCACTAAGTAGCCCAGGCTGGCCTTGAACTCACAGGAATATTCTTGCCTTAGCTTTCCAAGTGCTGGGATTATAGGTATGCTTTACCACGCCTGCCATGTTAGCCATTTTAAAAGTGCACAGTTCTGTGACATGAAGGACATTCATATTGTATAACCATCACCACCATTCACCGCTCTGGAACTTTTCTCCTATCCATTGCTAACCAGACTTGATCCTGCCTCAATTCCCAGACTGGATGAAATTGGGCATATTTGGGGTGGTATGGCTGTGCAGATGTTCTTGAAGTTTTCTCTTCTTCTAAAACTTTCTCTACACTTAAAAAAAATTGAGGTATGATTTACATAACACAAAGTATACCCTTTCCCAAGGGTCGTTTTCAAGGGTTTTAATTTACTCACAGGGTTGTGTGGCCTTTGCCACTGTCCAGTTACAAAGTGTTCTTATCTCTGATCTCTCCTTCACTCTGGTGTTCTGCAAGGCACCAGCCTCCTAGGCTCCACACTTGTCCCTGGAATTTGTTCCCTCACAGCTGACCCCCACCCAGCAGGTTGGATGCTGACATTGTCCTGACTGTGTCGGTGTCACACGGAGATGACTCCAACACGATCATCTCCCAACCAGCCAGTAGCTGTGACGCATCCTGACTGGGAGATGTGAACATGGGCGAGCTCAGGAGTTAGCTTTCCAGCCCTGACCCTGACGTTGCTGTATCTCCTGTGATTCAGCCCTTTACTCAGATCTCCAGTGGCATCATATGTACCACTCTGAGTCCCAACTGTCCCCAAGATGGCATCTCATTATCCATCCTGTTTTACGCAGCAGCTGTACTTGGGAAATACCCAGGAATATGTTATTCATACATGTCATCCACTGGGCCTAGTTTTGAATATGGAATTGGTGCTTAGTAAATATTTATTGACTCAACAGTGGTCACAAGAGCCCATGAATTACAGCTTGCTGGATACTTCTGAGTGTTCATCTCTTTTCAGGGTTGTTCACTGGTGGGATTAGAGCCCAACTCCTTCAGCCATTTGGAGTCATCCAACTTAAAATGTAACTAAAGGAACATAACTTGAGAAGCTGGGAGAGCACAGCCTATGAAGACAGAAAAATGAAGAAGAATTGAAAAGTTAATGGCAATGAAAGAGAGGACACCATGGTGCTTAGGTGGAGGAATGAGAATTAAATGTTAGGATTTCCTCGGTTGCCATGCAAGGTCTGGGCTTCCTACCTGGGTGAGGGGCTGGATCTGGGGCTCTGTGGGTCTTGAGTAGTTATATCTGCACCCTGGGGCCCTGTCCATTTGGGAGCCTGGATCATAGTTTAGCTGCCTCCACCCTGAGGAGGAAACGTGGAGGCTTGTTTGGAGAAGTTAGCAGTGGTGGCCTTGTGCTAAAGTGACTTTCTTACTTTATGTCTCAAAGTAGGCTAGCAGGATTCAGATCAGCGTTAGCTGATGGCTTCTGCATTTGTCATAGCTCCACCCTGCTGTTGCCAATAATTCCCTACTGCAGGCTTGACTGGGGTCACAGTGAACGCTGGAAATCGCTCAGGTAGCAGCCTATTAGTACCTCTCTCACTAATAGGTGACCTAGAAATTGTCTCCTGGACCTGTCTGGTGTCCTTCTGGCTGTGGGTGCCTGTCCTCCTCAAGGACAGCTTCCCAGGTGTGATCTCACTGGTTGTGGGCATTGCCCCTGCTTTCTGGGTCACGTGTTCCTTTGGGTACCTGGCCCCAGCATGTTGCTCAACAACACCAAGGATTTTCCTGAGCACCAACTCAGGTGTTTGAAGAGTCTTGGCTCTTCCCAGAGGAAGTCTGGGTTTCTTTGCTCCTCTAGATCGAGAGGGAGAGCAGTGTGGGGTTGCCTCCTCTGGGTTTGTGCTGCCTCCTGAGATCTGCTCATTTGCAGTGCTGCACACAAGTGCTTTGCGTAGAAGAAAGGAATAGTTTAATCTCTGCTAGTTTTCTCAGTTCTTGCCCCAGTTATAGTCTTTCTTCACTTTCTTGGTGTTTCTAGTTATGCCCAGAAAGACTGATAAAAGAGCTTCAGTGGGCTGGGGATATAGCTTAGTGGTAGAGAACTTGCCTAGTGTATGGAAGGCTGTGAGTTCAAGCCCCAGCTCTACAAATAATCACAAAAACAAACTAAATTTTCCTGAAGCTAAGGACCAAGTCTTAGACAAAGAAGGACCATATTGGCAGAGTTCCCTGGAGGCTTATCTTAAGTAAGCTTTGCTTATGAAGTAAAACTAAGCTTTAAGGTGTACATTGGGACTGGGGTGTAGCTCAGTGGTAGAGGACTGAATTAGAATATACAAGGGCCTGAGTTAGGTCCCCAGCACTGCCCCATCCCTTGACAGTGGTTGGGTAACCTGGATGTGTAGGGTGTTTGGGGACAGCATCTTCAGTTTCCATTGCTCAGTCCTCTTCCCAGCTATCTGGGTCAGCATGTTGGTGGGACTTCTATTCAGGTAGCCTGGAAACAAAGCAGTGGCTGGTCTGGCACCTGGTGTCTTGTCAGGTTGAAGATGGGAACTCAGTGTGTTGTTATCACTGACCTCACACAGGAAGAAGTGCTATTAGGTGGTGGGAGCTCAGGAACATGATATTTGTGAATGGAAGTGAACTCTAGATCGACTGAGCAGGCTGCATCTTCTGCCTGTATTAGTAAGGTGACTTTTTTTTTTTTTTTGAGACAGAGTCTTGCTTTGTAGTTCAGGCTGAACCTCAGCTCCTTCTGTAGCCCAGGCAAGTCTTGAACTCATAGCAGCCCTCCTGCTTCTGCCTCTTGAGTGTTGGGATTACAGGCATGAGCCACCCAGTATTGCTGTGTGTATGTGGTCACACGGGATTGAACTAGGGACTTTGTGCTTCCTAGGCATGTGCGAGAACCACTGAGCTAAATCTCTGGTCCAGCATTATGGTATGTGGTGTGCCTGGGATTTAACTTGGGACCTTGCACTTGTGAGGCAGACATCAGAACCACTGAGCTAAATCTCTGGCCCCAGACATTTCTAATTTTTTAATTGACATTTTTGTTTGTTTATTTGTTCATTTAAGTCTAGGGATGTGAAAACTGGACCAAGAGCCAGGTTTAACCCATTGCCTGCTTTTGTCAGTAAAGTTTTATCATAAAATAGCCATGCCCATTTGTTTACATAGTCTCTGTGGCTGCTCCCAGTATTCACAGCAGAACTGAGCGCTGGGAGGGAAGACTGTCTCCAAGTAGAAAAGATTTCCTATCTGTACGTCCACAGAGTTTGCCGCCTCTTGATCTAGTCCTACACTTCTGGCTGGAGTAAAACACTCCTGACCTAGTGCTCCACAGTTGCTTTTACTAGTGGTGGTGGTTGTTCTGGGGTATTGAACTGAGGGCCTGTGGCAAGAAACTCCATTCCTAGCACCTTTCTATTTTTTGAGACAGGTTCTAAGTTGCCAAGGCTGGGCTCAAATGTGTATTCTTCTCCCTCAGCCTACCAGAATACTAGAATTCAAGCATGTGCCACTACACTGGTTCAATTACTTTTATTTTTAGTTTTTTTAAAAAAACATTCACAATTATATTTTTATTAGTCCACATTTGCAGTACATAATGATTGCATTCGTTGTAGGGAGGTGGTATGTGTATATATCACATCTTAATTTTTTTTTCTTGAGACAGGGTCTCACTTTGTAGTCCAGGCTGGCCCTGAGCTCACTATGTAGCCCAGGCAAGCCTCGAACTCAGCAATCCTCCTGCCTCTGCCTCCTGAGTGCTGGGATTACAGGTGTGAGCCACCATGCCCAGCCACATCTTAATTCTTTTTAGTTTCTCTTCCCCTCCTCTCTCTATCCATCTTCCCTATTTCTTAGTCCTCATCCCACCCCTTTTTCCAGACGAGGTCTCACTATTAGCTCAGGCTGGCCTTGAATACACTATTGTATCCCATGCTGTCCCTAAAGTCATAGCAGTTCTTCTACCTCAGCTTCTGGAGTACTGGGGTTTTAGGCATATTCCGCCATTCTTGGTATCCCTTTATGTTTTGCAAAAGATTTATCTCCCATATCCTATCATCTATCTTTTTTTCATTATTTCTTTAAAAAACTTAATTTTAGGGCCGGAGGGTTAGCTCAGTGGTTCCGGCGCCTGCCTCGCAAGTGTAAGGACCTGAGTTCGATCCCCGGTTACCACATACAATGCTGGGCGTGGTGGCTCACGCCTGTAATCCCAGCACTCGGGAGGCAGAGACAGGAGGATTGCTGAGTTCGGGCGGCTTGCCTGGGCACCATAGTGAGCTCAGGGCCAGCCTGAACTACAAAGCAAGACCCTGTCTCCAAAAAGCAAAAAAAAAAAAAAAAACAAAAAAAC
>PVIC010057315.1:0-10672 GCA_004025085.1 Thryonomys swinderianus
TTTTTTTTTTTTTTTTTTTTTGCTTTTTTGGAGACAGGGTCTCGCTTTGTAGTTCAGGCTGGCCCTGAGCTCACTATGGTGCCCAGGCAAGCTGCCACGAACCCAGCAATCCTCCTGTCTCTACCTCCCGAGTGCTGGGATTACAGGCGTGAGCCACCAGGTCCGGCATTGTGATATGCGGTGTTGGCTGTTGGTGGGCCTGAGTCTCCACGCCCAGCATTATATGTGGTTACTGGGGATCGAACTCAGGTCCTTGCGCTCACGAGGCAGGCGCCGGAACCACTGAGCTAACCCTCCGGCCCTCCAGGAATTTCTTAATCCAGACAAGCTAACAAGCAAGATTAACCAACACAATTATTTTGAGTTTTCTATTAGTTGCCAGTAACTTCTTAAATATAAAAGGGCATGATGGCACATCCCTCTAGTTCTAGGACTTACGAGGCTGACACAGAATGACCACAAGTTTGAGCCCAATCTGGACAACCCTGTCTCAAAATAATATATACTCTTGGAAAGGGTGGAGATATAGCATGGAGCAAAAGCCCTAAGCTCAATAGCTAGTACAAATAAAACAAACACCCTGAAATAGGTTGCTAGTTTATCTCCCAAACCTGATTAGTACTTTGGTAACTGTTCTAAATTATAACTCCATAATAGTCATTCAGTATTTATTTAAAAGGAAGCCTGAGCAGGAATATGAAAAGGCTACCTCTTCACTCTTATGAACAGTTCAGTTCTCATCCAGATTTGTGTATCTTAACCATACTCATCAGAAAGAAATCCCAGCTGGGAATAGTAGTATATGCTTGTAATCTCAACACTGGTCGACTGAGACAAGAAAGCAATTATGACTGAGGAACTCCAAAACTGTTAATAACTGTTAATTTCAGAAGTCCTGTCATAAAAATAATATTACTCCTAGTTTTTTAAATTCTTAGTAGATATTTTGAATATATATAATAAATATTTATCACAGAGTAGTAGTGAAGCCTACAAATACTGAACTTTTTTGTATATATCTGGAAGCATCCCCTTTTGATTAAGTAATCACTTGGAAATCAGGCAAGAGTTATGATGTGCTTACTGTATTTTAGGGTTAATGTCAGAATTGTTTCTACATTCAGAGATTATTCATGGATATTTATGTAGAGAAAGAATATTTGGAGAATGCTTTCCTCAAAACTAAGATCCTGGAAGGGCATAGGTAGAGCTCCTGAAAGGCCAAAATTATGCTGGAGAGCAGACTGTTCGGCAATGTAATTTGCCTTAAAATTACCCTAGAAAACAGGGTGAAGGGAAGTTTGATGTTCCCCACAGTTGATAACTGCCATTCACTTAGATTACCGCCTTAAGGTGTAATGCTTTGATGATCATGCCCTCCCAAGGAAGACCAGCACATGTATGTAATGAACAAGGGCACTTTTATTAGCACAGCATACAGTGGGTCTACCAATATTGGATTAGAGACCTAGAAGAATGGGTACCGGCCCCTTTTAAGGGCATTTCAAATTACACATGGGAGGGGGACCTAAACCTTCTAGTGATTGGCTAACAGTTTGATCTGTCATACTTATTGGGTGGTCATTGGTAGAGGAGGAATCGGCAATACAGAGTTATCTTGTGGGAGGGCTAACAAAGGAAATCTTTGGTGGGGACAGTTCTGGGGGATAGCTCACTGCTAAATTATGTGAGTTATGTCCCCTCAAGCTACCAGGAAATGGCTATTAGTTGGCAACGAGTGTGACCAGGGACCTTACCGGTTTGCTTAAAGTTTTTCAAGGAACCTTACACGATTAGCAAGTTGTCAAAAGCTGTTCTTACAGATTATATATCCCATTTGCACAAGATGTTTATACAAAGCTCAAAGTTTGTTCACATTTTAAACATCAGATGGGAGTGACATATAAAATGAAAATTCTTTGGTCCCAACAAAGGAATCTGAAGATTTCTGGTCCGTGTCTTCTCTGGTCCATGTTAAACTGGGGACTGACACCTAGGTAAAATCCTCTTTCTTTCTGGATGGCCATATGTGCATGTAAGAACAGAAAGGCATGTTTGGAATATATAATTTTTTCACCTTGAACAATTTGGAGAGCCCAGGTAAAGGCAATAAGTTCTGCTTTTTGAGTAGAAATCCCAGAGGGGAGTCTTCTTCAATGACCTGGGTAAGGCTGACTACAGAATAAACTGCCCTCCTAATGCCATTTTATATGAAATTCCTGCCATCATTGAACTGTGTGGTAGCTGGTCCTGTTAATCATTGGTCTCTCATCAAGGCAGCTAGCATACTTTTGGGCAAGCATCTGTTTATACTCTTGGTCTGTTGGTTAGTTGGTTTGTTGGGAGGAGGGGGCTGGGTTTACAACAATGCAAGACTGAAGAGGGGCACCTAGGTTTTTAATAAGAATGGCCAGAGGGTTAGCTCAGTGGTTCCGGCACCTGCCTTGCAAGCGCAAGGACCTGAGTTCAATCCCCGGTAACCACATATAATGTTGGGCGTGGTGGCTCACGCCTGTAATCCCAGCACTCGGGAGGCAGAGACAGGAGGATTGCTGAGTTCGTGGCGGCTTGCCTGGGCACCATAGTGAGCTCAGGGCCAGCCTGAACTACAAAGCGAGACCCTGTCTCCAAAAAGCAAAAAGAAAAAAAGAAAAAAAAATGCTTAGTTAGGTCTGGGATTCCTACTTCTTGGCTGTGTATCAGCACCCACTATAAGCCCATGAAGGACTTTTAGCAGCTATTATTCACTTCAAGGATTCAATTTCTCATCCTCAGGTTTCCTCATAGGAGTTTGGCTACTGTACTCCAAAATGAGGTATATGGTAAAAGGTGCCCTTAGCAAGAAAGCATTCAGGTGCTGTTTGGACTCAGGACAAATTGCCTCTGTTCTCTGTGAGGACAATTGTCCTGGAGTTTAAACATGTTACAGATAAGTTCTTTTTGTTGAAGAATCTGAGCCTTTTTTGGGTATATCTTTTTAAAATTTTTTATTATTTTTTAAATTTTTTATAGACAAGGTCTCACTTTGTAGTTCAGGCTGGCCCTGAACTCACTATGTAGCCCAGGCAAGCCTTGAACTCAGGAATCCTCCTGCCTCTGTCAATCCTAAATGCTAGGATTACAGGCGTGAGCCACCACACCTGGCATTATGGTATGTGGTACTGATTGCTGGTGGGCATGAGTCACCATGCCTGGTATTGTTGTATATAGTTACCAGGGATCGAATTTGGGACCTTGCACTTGATAGGCAGGCTGTGGAACCAGTGAGCTAAATTTCCAGCCCATTGTGAGATATCTTATCACCCTGTTATACTAGAAAATTGAGAATATTAATGATGTTTTTATCAGATAACTCCTTGGTGGGACTACAAATGAAATTATTTATCTACCGTGATGGGCCATCCTTTTTTAAACTTTAAGACCTGAGTGTTCCAGTGCAGATCCTCAACCTTCTGACAGAGAATCTTCAGCCTTCTGTTCAGACCCATTGGCCTCCTGCCTTGGACTCACACAGGATATTGCATTGAGTTCCAGAACTTTCTAGATCCTTTAGATTTCCAGTATGCAGATGGACCCTCTGCATTCTTCCACATTTGGGCATGGCATAAACACAATTTTGAGAACTTCCAAAAAGGTGAAAGAATGGTGAACAGCAGACAGCCTCTGTGAGATTTAGTTCCCGATGCTAGAATATAGCAACGTGAGGATAAGAAGAAGGAGGGAAATGGGTCCCTGGGATCCAGCAAGGATCTGAAGCAAGAATTAAACCTCAAGGGGAGAGTGAAAAGAAACCTCAAAACAGAAGAGGTAGCAAGCACTACTTACTCCCCGACCCCTAATTCACTGAGTGTAAGAGTGGCTCAAACTTGCACATACACAGTTACTACTGGCAACCCTAGAGTCCTCCATGGAAAAATGCAGTAATGGAATCGAGCAGTGAACTCAGCAGACTACAATGGCTGGTAAGTTACTCAGATTCAGATGGCTCCCAAAAGAAGGCAGTCAGCCAATAGCCATTATGGACCAGGATCAATTGAGCTCAGAATTCACAGTGCCTGCAAGATGGCTGCATTTAGCAGCTCCACAATTTTTGTGAGGTGGAACCAAATTCAAGTCAGCAGAAAGTCAAGAAGCTGAGTTTAAAAAGAAGAAGAAGAACAAGAACAAGAACAAGAAGCTGAGTTTAATCCAAGAAGGAGATGAATTCAAACTTCCAGAGGCATATGGAGAATTCCAGGCTGAACAAATCAGGTTCCAGCCTCACAGCCAGAAAAGAGCCTGGAGTTCAGTGGAAGTAAAGGTGGAGGCCTGTTGGGATTATCCATTAACCTGTGTGTAGCTTGCTGGAATTAATGAACTTGAATATGGGTTGTTTATCCACTCTTTCTACCAATGACAACAGAAAGACCCCTGAAATAGACTTTTTTCTCTTTTTTTTATTCTTATTTTTCTTGTTTTCTTTTTTCTTGATTGCTCTTGATTTTGTAATGGTATAAATAGTTTTCTTGCTGTTGTTGTTTTGGTCTATGATTGATTGATTGACTGATTGATTGATTGAGACAGGGTCTGGCTTTGTAGTTCAGGCTGGCACTAAGCTCACTATATAGCCCAGTTGGGCCTCAAACTCAAAGCTATCCTCCAGTCCTCCTGCCTCTGCCTCCCAAATGCTGGGATTACAGGTGTGAGCCACCACACCAGGCCTTGTGTGTGATACTGATTGCTGGGATTTTGAGCATGAGTCACCGCACACTGCATTGTGATATGTAGTACCAGGGATCAAACTCAGGACCTTGCACTTGCAAGGCAGACACTGGAACCACTGAGCTAAATCCTCAACCCCTCTTATTTTTATTTATTCCTTATCTCTTTCCTTCTTGTCTTCACCAGTATCCCAAAGTTTGAGTGATCTTCCTTTGTCCTCTAGCTTTGAGACAGGGGTTAGCCTAAATCTGCAGCGGTTTTCATCCCCAGTAAGTTGAAAAGGTAATAGCTTGCAACAGATTCAAAACTCAAAAGCCAGCTGCACCTGGAAGACATCTCTGAGTAGTAATCATTTCCTAAGGGATGTCAATACTAGCAATAAGCAATACTGCCATAAGCAATTTACAAACATCAACTTATGAATTAAACTAAAAAAAATGAGAGAACACTTGAGCTTAAAATGGATCCCAAAACTTGGAGCTCACAGAAGTTAAATGGAGGTGAAGTGGAGCAATTAAAAAACCACCCACTGGGATTCTCTGAAATGGTAATAGCAGAAGTAAATAGAAAGCTCTAGGAAAAAAATTGTTTCTCTGACAATACACATTTGGTGATCATAATGAAAGACATGGCTACCATAACTAAAGACTTGGTCAGTGACTCTAGGGCACAAATTTAAAAAAACAAAAAAATAAGGGGAGTTTAGGAAAATATGAACACCCAACATAAAAAAATATATGTAACCAAGAAACAGATTCAGAAAAATATCCAGGACTTTAGAAGTTCCATTAAAACTAAACTCAACAGAATGAGCCAACGTGTGGAAAGAATATCAAATATAAAAGCAGGATTGTGGCTAAGGATCATGAGAAATATTTCTTAAAAATAGCAAAGGACTTGGCCGGGCATGGTGGCTCATGCCTGTAATCCCAGCCCTTGGAAGACAAAGGCAAGAGGATGACTATGAGTTAGAGACTAGTTTGGGCTACATAGTGAGTTTAGGGCTAGCCTGAACCACAAAGTGAGACCCTGCATCAAAATTAAAAAAAAAAAATAGCAAAGGAACATGAAAAATCCAACATACAGTTATATGATACAAGATAACATAAGGGTGTTCAGAGCTAGTAAAAAAGTAGATGGGGCCAGGCGTGGTGGCTCATGCCTGTAATCCCAGCACTTGGGAGGCAAAGACAGGAGGATTGCTGAGTTCGAAGCTTGCCTAGGCTACATAGTGAGCTCAGAGCCAGCCTGAACTGCAAAGCGAGACCCTGTCTCAAAAAAAAAAAAAAGTAGATGGGGTAGGGGACTTACCTCAAGTGGTACCACACCTACCTTGAAAGCACAGGGGCCCAAGTTTGATCCTCAATACCACACACACACACAAAAGATAGTGCAAACATAATCCTGTTTATAGGAGTAATGACAAAAAATTTCCAAGTATGGGGAAAGAATTTTGCATACAGAGAATTGAGGCATATAGAACTCCAACTAGCCATAATTAAGAAAAACTATACAAAGATATATAATACTCAAGATTTCCGAAATTCAACACAAAAATAGAATATTAAAAGCTATTAGAGAAAAGAAACTAATCACCTAAAAAGGAAACCCCATTAGAACAAACTTCTCAACACCTATAAAGGAAAACCAATTGCAGTATACTTCTCAACATAAGTCCTCAAGTCAAGAAGAGATGGGAGTGGACTATTTCAAGGCCTGAAAGAAAACATTTAACCCAGATTGATGTATCTTGAAAAGCAATATTTCTTTTTTTTTTTTTTTTTTTGAGACAGGGTCTTGCTTTGTAGTTCAGGCTGGCTCTCAGCTCACTATGTAGCCCAGGCAAGCCTCGAACTCAGCAATCCTCCTGTCTCTGCCTCCCGAAAAAGCAATATTTCAAAAAAAATTGTTTTAGTTTTTTTGAGACAGGGTCTCTCTTTGTAGTTCAGACTGGCCATAAACTCACTATAGAGCCCAGACTACCCTCAAACTCACAGCGATCCTCCTGCCTCTGCCTCCCAAGTGCTGGGTTTACAGGTGTGAGCCAACACAGAGAGCATTGTGATATGTGGTGCTGGGGATCAAATGGGACTTTGCGTTTGCAGGCAGATGCCAGAACCACTGAGCTAAATCCCCAGCCCCAGTATTTCAAAAATTGATGGGGAAATGATACTTCCATGATGACACCTAAAAAAATTCATGACCAAAATCAGCATTCCACAATTTTCTGAAAGACATTCTACAAAGAGATAACAAGGACTACAATATATAAATCCCAACAGAATGAATTGACCCAGCAAAGCAAATAACTACAGAAAGTAAAGAGGAACCAACAACAGGAAAATAATGTGACAAAGATAACTCAGTACACATAAGTTATAACCATCAATGTAAATGGTCTCACTGAACTGATAAAAAAAAAAAACTGACTGCCAGAATGGATGGAAATAGTCATACAAGAAACCTATTTAATTAAAAAATTTAGAGCCAGGGCCGGAGGGTTAGCTCAGTGGTTCTGGCGCCTGCCTTACAAGTGCAAGGACCTGAGTTCGATCCCTGGTTACCACATATAATGCTGGGCATGGTGGCTCACGCCTGTAATCCCAGCACTCGGGAGGCAGAGACAGGAGGATTGCTGAGTTCGCGGCGGCTTGCCTGGGCACCATAGTGAGCTCAGGACCAGCCTGAACTACAAAGCGAGACCCTGTCTCAAAAAGCAAAAAAAAAAAAAAAAAATTCAGAGCCAGAGATTTAGCTCAGTGGGTCCAGCACCTGCCTAGGAAGTGTAAGGTCCCTGGTTCTATCCCTGGTAACCACATACATCAATCATACCACATACCACAGTGCTGGGTCTGGTGGCTCAGGCCTGTAATTCCAGCACTCAAGAGGCAGAGGCAGGAGGTTTGCTGAGTTTGAGGCTTGTCTGGGCTACATAGTGAGCTCAGGGCCAGCCTGAACTGCAAAGCAAGACCCTGTCTCCAAAAAAAAAAAAAGCCTGAAAAATCATGGAAAACAATACTCTATGCAAAAAGAAACCAGAAAAAAGCAAGGTTAGCTATTCTATTTGCAAACAAAGTGAATCTCACTGATCAAAAGAAATAAAGAAGGTCACTATATCCCTGTTAAGGGAATAATCTAAAAGGAAGAGATAACAATCAAATATATATGCACCAAATACCAGCACACCAACTATTAAAATACATATTAATGGACATGAGAAGTCAAATATGCACTAATACGGTTGTAATGGGGGCCTTAATATTCCCCAAACCTGTCACAAGTAGTGTCATTTGCACTTGTCTTGACCATTTCTTCTCTCAGGACAGAAAGAACTGAGAAACCACTTCCTTAAGGAGACTCCAGCACAAAATCTAGTAACAGAGTAATATACAATTCATACATAATGCTTGGCCTTTGAACTTCACAGAGGCTTGCCACATATCAGAGGCCAATTAATCTTCTGATCTGCTTAGAAAGGGGTTTGCAAGGGCTAAAAAAACAAGAAAGACCTAATTTTGACGTATTGGGGGGGCTAAGAGGTCAATGTCAGAGTGAGCAAAGACAAAAGGCACTCTGAGCTAGCCACTATTTAGTGGATACACACAATAATTGGAATGGAGTATTGGGTGACTCAGAAAGTACATGTCTCCTAATACACAAATACACACATGAGTTTATCCCTTTGACTCTCTTACTTCCTCTCTCATCTCTTTACTTCATCTTCCTGGCTGTCATGAAAAAGGGACTTTCTTCTGCCACACCCTTCTGCATTTCTATTTTGCCATATTCCTAAAAGCAATGGAGCCAGCCAATTGTTCATAATCTTATGTTGATGGGGGTCTTCTGTTGATGAGGATGGTGAAAAGGGAAAAAAACATTCTTAAAATAGTAGGTGGGCCGGGCATGGTGGCTCACGCCTGTAAACCCAGCACTCAGGAGGCAGAGACAGGAGGATTGCTGAGTTCGAGGCTATCCTGGACTACATAGTGAGCTCAGAGCCAGCCTGAACTACAAAGCGAGACCCTATCTCAAAAAAAAAAAAAAAAATAGTAGGTGGGATGGGCTGGAGATTTAGCTCAGTGGTTTCAGTGCCTGCCTAGCAAGTACAAAGTCCCTGGTTTGATCCCTGGTAACCATGTACAACAATACTAGGTGTGGTGGCTCACACCCACCAGGAATGAGTACCACATACCACACTGCCGGGCATGGTGGCTCATTCCTGTAATCCCAGCACTAGAGAGGCAGAGGCAGGAGGATTGCTGAGTTTGAGGCTTGCTTAGGCTACATAGTGAGCTCAGGACCAGTCTGAACTACAAAACAAGACCCTGTCTCAAAAAAAAAAAAAAAGTGGGACAAGATAGCAGGTTAATAAGAAATTTGTCCTTCTAGGTGAAACCTCTCTCTCTCTTTTTTTTAAATTACTAAATTCTCAAAGAAGTAGGCTGTCTTCAGCTGACATAAAATGCATGTTCTTCAGCATCACAGTTTCACAGGACCATTGAGTCCTCAGCTTGTGACTGGAGATACACAGTTCTGTTTCCTCATACCATATCTGGCTTTTGGGCAAGGTAACATTGGCCTTAAACAGTCCTAATCATAATTTAATTATGAAATTATTTTCCCCCCAAATTATGTAGAATAGCTCTTAACAGTGACACATGACAGAAAATAAGTTTAAATGAGTAAAAATCAAATTTGGAGATTTATGAACAGCTTGTACAAATCTGTTTCTCACCTTTTTATCAGGGAGCCTGTCTTGAGATAGTTTTTCATCACCTCCCAGGTTCTGATGAGATGTAATAAGCCATGATAATGGTTTTCCATGAGAAAAACATAGACAGTTGAGGAACATTCTACAAAACACCTGGTAAGTACTCATAAAAAAAAATGTCAAGGTCAGTATGAGTGATGGTGTGTGCCCATTATTCCTACCCTCTGGAAACCTGAGGCAGGAGGATCTCAAGTTCAAGCCCAGCCTGGGCAATTTAGCAATTAATTAAGACCCTGTTTCAAACTTTTAAAAAAGGCTTGGATGTAGTTCCAAAGCCCTTGGATTCAATCCCCAAATACCGGGGGGGGGGGGAGTGTCAAAGCCATCAAAAACAAGGAATCATAGATACTGTCAGAATCAAGAGGAGTCTAAGGAAACATAATTGTAAATGCAATTTGCGCTGGCTGAGGTTCTGTAACAGACAAAATATATTAGGTACAAATTAAAGAAATGTAAATAAAGTGTGAACTTTAGTTAATAATAATGTTAATATCTTCATTAGTTGTGATATTTTTTATATCCTGGAGATTAAACTCAGGAAACATTGAAATTAAACCCCAGCCTTTTTATATTTCATTTATTTATTTTGAGATAGGTTCCTGGCAAATTATTTAGGCTGCCCTTGGTCCTGCCATTCTCCTGCCTCAGCCTTCCAAGTAGTTGGATTCAATGCATGTACCACTGTGCCCAATGACAGATTCAGTGCAATATATTAGTAAGGGCAACTGCAAGGGACCTTCACAGAGAATTGCCGCACATGCTTAGAATCTGCACAGTTTAAATTTAAAACATGTATCATACAAAATTTGAAAATTATACTTGGCAATAATATAAAAGAAATGTGATATATTTTTAAAATATAATTTTAGCTGGGCATGGTGACCCATAATCCCCACACTTGGGAAGGTAAAGAATGAGGATTGCTGCAAATTTGAGGGCCGTACATAATGAGTTCAAGGCTAATCTGAACTGCATAGCAAGACCTTGTCCAAATAAATAAACAAATAAACAAACTATAATTTAAAATTTTTTGCGTATAGTTTTGAGACTGGATCTCACTATCTAGTTCAGGTTGGCCTCACCCTCGCCATGATTTTCCTTCCTCAGCCTCCTCAGGGCTGGGATTACAAGTGTGTGCCACTGTGCTTGGCTTAATTTCAGTACTTAAATGATTGTTTTTAGAAAGCTTTATTAATTTCT
>PVIC010057316.1:0-10700 GCA_004025085.1 Thryonomys swinderianus
GATGGCTTCCCATACGCTTCCCTTCAGTTCCCGGATGTGGTAAGCTCTGTGCTAGGCTCTGACCGTGCCCGCTGCGTGACCCCTCCAAACACCCACTTCCCCACTCAGTCCCAGTTCTCTGGAGTTACTTCCTTCCTAAACCCAGTAAAGTAGAAGGAGGCTCTCTACAGAGATTTCACTTACACTAGGGACATCTTTGTAAGAGTTTCACCAAGAACCCATCGTTACGAATTCTGTGCAGAAAACACGAGTGTGGAAGTGTCACAGGACACTCAGCCACAGAGGCACGGGTCGGGGAGCAGCCCGGAGGGGCAGTGTGCTGTGCCACCCTCGCGCTGAGCGCTGAGGAGACGGGCAGCTCTGGATCACGACACACATCCCACCCGTGGAGGCCCAGGTCCAGCCCGAGCACATCTAGACACTGTCAAACCGGCACCTCCCAGGCACCTGGAAGGTGCGCAGAGGACCTTCTCGAGTGGGGTATAGAGACTCCGATTCTCAGTTTCCTCCCACGCCCAAGGAGGACGTAGAGGCTCCAGCACTGATGTTTTCTAGGATTTCCACGGAAACTTGGCTTGTGCAGTACATTCAAAGTGACCTTCCCTACAATCACTTTTTGCCCGGATATTTGCCACTATAGAGACTTTATGTAAGTAAGATAAGTCTGCCTCTTCATTGACGTTATTCTTGGATGCTATATATTTGGAGTGTTTTTCTCTACGTCCCTTGTAAGTGAGGTTTAGCTTTTTTTTTTAATTTGCCATTATTTGTGCAGTTTCTTTTTTCTTTCTTTTTTTTCTTTGAGACAGGGTCTTGCTTTGTAGTTCAGGCTGGCCCTGAGCTCACTATGTAGCCCAGGCAAGCCTAGAACTCGGCAATCCTCCTGTCTCTGCCTCCGGAGTGCTGGGATGACAGGCGTGAGCCACCACGCCCGGCTCTGTGGTATGTGGTATCGATGGCTGGTGGTCGTGAGTCTCCACGCCCAGCATTTTATGTGGTTATGGGATTGAACTGAGGACCTTGCGCTTGCGAGGCAGGCGCCGGAACCACTGAGCTAAATCTCCGGCCCCTGAATGAATCTTTTCATCAGAACAGCCTATAAAAATAACCAGCAGCGCAATGACTGTAACCCTTACATAAAACCCCATTTTCTGACCAACACATGGTCCCTCCTGGTTTGATGTCGCATAACAAAGAGGATGAAGTTTTCCAAAGCTCTGTTCCTGCAGAAATCACTGTCTACGGAAATTGTACTGAACGGCATCTACATTTCCAATCAGAAGTTCTTATCAGAGGCATCTTTAGAGCTGGGGATTTAGCTCAGTGGTTCTGGGGCTGGGTTTGCAAGGAAGGTCCCACATTCAATCCCTGGAACAAAAAAAAGACAGGTCTAACTAAGATACACTAGTAGCACGAGTGGCTTTGCATTTAATATTTTCAGGTAGCTTAAGAATTCAAAATGGGCTGTAGATGGAGAAATCAGAGGACGGACCCCTTCATCCAAATGATGCTCTCCTTTCTTACGTGCTGCAAGAAGCGCTCCGCCTCCCTCCCCTTCACTTCCGGTCCTTTTCCTTTCTCAGGCACAGCCATGAGCCTGGAGGCCCACGAGACACCGAAGAAGTGTAAATTATAGCGGCGCCATTGTCCTTGTCTTAAATGCAATGAAAGTCTAATTTTCAAGGCCTTTGAGTTGAATTGAAGGAAATACCTGTGTATGTAAAACAATGAATTTCTTCCTTATCAGTGAATAATGTAGTCTTGGGTAGATAACTAAGTTTTCTGAATTTGGAGAAAATTTGATGTTTTAAAATGAATATTGTGTCAAACATTACACGCTGTTCTATTTCAGCAACTCAGTAATCTGTTCTTTTTTGAGAATTTAATTTATTGGTACATTATATATATACACAGCACAATTATACTCCACACTGAGAATTTGTACCAGTATATGACATGACTTAATTCTCATTTTCCCCTACCACACCCCTTTAGGGGTTAATAATGAGGGGAAGGTAATCTATTCCTTACTGAGTACGTTCAAGGAAGTGACATTTTCTTTGATATTGTACCAATGGTTTTTACCTGGGAGAAATTGGGTCCTTTATTAGATTAGATTACTAACAAACATCAGGGCAAGGAGCAGAGGGATAGAGAAAAATTTTCATTCTGTGAAATTTTGTTTTGATAAAGTTGATGAAATTCTTACAGACTCAAACTCCTGTCTGAAAGATTATAAATAATCCCAGTACCTTCCAGGTTGAAGGCTAACAGCAAGGATCTGAAACCGAGGATAATCAGATCCACTGGTCTGAGAATGATTTCAATTATTGGATTATATGTGAACGTTACTAAGACTGACACATGCCCCACACTGTGAAGATATTAGGGAAACTGACCAGGGAATGATGTCCCCTTGGTGATCATGATTATGGGGAGAAAAACTAGAGCTTCTGCATAGAAAAACCCTTCCTAGCATTGCACAAAACATGATGCGGTCACAATTTAATCCAGGCATCAAGTTTAAATCACCTTCATGTATACATTTCAGAGTAAGCATTTGTTCTCTCTGTAGACCTAAATTCTGGAAAGCATTGAAAAGCCAGAGGGAAGTATGGAGAATATGGGTAATAGGACATGCTCTCTATTCAGTTCCAGAAATCTTTCTACTAGGTTCTACATTACTGCACATCCACTAATGTTCAGTAATTCCAAATTGTGGGGGGGAAAATCTCAGATAATTATTAACAGATTTTAGAAATTTTCTTACAAAGATTTTTAGCTTGAAGTAACAGACATATATTTTGAAAATATAAAACCATATCTTATATGGTATAAGTTGATAATCATTAACTACAGTATTCAATGCTCAAAACATTGCCTTAAATAAGAAAGTATCAATTTTTTTTTTTTGAGACAGGGTCTCGCCTTGCAGTTCAGGCTGGGCCCTGAGCTCACTATGTAGTCCAGGCAAGCCTGGAACTCAGCAATCCTCCTGCCTCTGCCTCCCAAGTGCTGGGATGACAGGCGTGAGCCACCATGCCCTGCAACTTACCAAATTTTACAATATGTGTAATAACCCCGCACTCTTTACACCAAGAACTAAACCTTGCTCAGTTAAAGGAGTGGTGTGGTGAGATGCATACCTGCCTTATCTAAATTCATTCTGTGGTCTTCATGCAACTATTTTACTTTAAATGATAAGGTAAGTGACATGTACACAAGTTACATATAATGTGTTGAAGATGTAACCCTAGACTTCCAATATTTTCAACAAGGAAAAGCAACTTAAACCCCTAATGCCTGCTGCCAGAACCACAAAGAACATATTGAATTCCACAAAAGTGTGTCTTTCGAAGAGGCGAAAGTCAGAATTATAAGACGTGCCGGTGCTGGTTCACTGGCTACCAGCTCTGGGGACTTGGGGACCTGAAAGATCCTCTCTTCGAGGCCATTAATTAGTTATCATTACACTGAACAAATCAGCGTGCTTCTCTTGGGCTTTGGTGCCTCTGTGTGTAAAATGAGAAGGCTGTGCTAGACATTTGGGGAAATTCCTCCCACCTCTCCACACTACGAGCTGTGATCTTTGGAGATTACAGGTCTTACCATGGTGACCCCAATTGGAAAAATAATGCCAGTCCACAACGCAGACACTACTGACCAAGAATCAAAAGCACATTAGCAAATGTCAACTCTTTAACGGTGACATCATTGGTCAGGATATGGTGAGACATTCTTCTGAAAGATACAACCAGGGAACAAGAAAGTTACAGGAATTATGTTATGTTATGACTCCAGGGGCATTTAATTTGCCTGAGCTTTTAGAAAAGTGAATATGGTTGTGAAAGTGGTTCTTTCCCTTCCTGAGATTCCTTCTTTTCTGGTGGCCTGAAACTACTACTGCTGTGTTGATTATTGATAGTATCTCTCAATTCTGTGAAGATGAGAAGATTTCTAACCACTAGCCCCCTGTTTATTTATTAATAACTAGTTTTTAATTAGTTAGAAACAATTCCAATCAAATAGTACCTTCTCAATGTTAAATGCGATCCTGGTGTGTATATAAAACACACCAGTTTATTGGTGTGTACCAATAAACTGAATTAAAAAACAAGTATTGTCTCATTTCACATACCTCCATCTTATGTTTTTATGAATACTCCTATAAAGATGGTTTTACTTTATTAATGATGATTTTAATAGTAAGAGCCTAGAAGAGAATCACTTGCAGAGATAGAGTCAAGTGGAATTCATGAGCTTATAACTTCACATCACAAAAAAGGGTTGGAACTGGTCCTAGGAAGAGGTCCAATTCTAGTAATCTCATTTCTCATAACTTAGCCCTGATGGTTCATTCTCCTGAACCTGTACAGTTTAACATGCATGGCTACTTAAATCCCGGCTGAATAAAGTTAAATTATGTTGCTCAGTTTTTAAACAGTGTGAGTTACATATATCTTTTCGCTTGGAGCTTTCTCCATGACTTGGGAGGCAGGATGAGGGGTATGGTTGGCTCCTCCCGCATGGGAAAGATTATGAAACAGAGAGGTCTGACAACAACATGCTCAGAGGAGTTCTACTTGGTTAATTCACCTTTGATTCACTGTGTTGCTCTGAGATGATCCTGTTGGTTGTGTTTTGCCAGATGCATCTACTCGTACAATCTACACAACCACGTGGCTAGGGTAAGACAGCATTTCAAACACACGGAGGGCTTCCCTGCAGCTTCCCTGTCCATCTCAACCCTCACCGTAAGCAGCCAGCGCTAAGGCATTTCCCAGCATCACATAATACCTCCCATGGACACATGTTAAACCGTAAAACAGATCTGAGTGCCTAGCAGCTTGATTTTGCACACACAGAAACTTGAGTGCCATTCCCAACTCTTACAGGTGTCTAATTTAATTGCTCTGAGCCTCAATTTCCTCCTAAACAAAAGGGCATAATAACAGCAACTATATTATATGGTTGCCATGAAGAGTTACACTGAATATAAAGAATGGAGTCATAAGTCACTGTGACACTTAAAACAGTACATAAATTCGCCAAGTGGTAGCTTTCATTTTGATATAATTACAAAAGTGTCAAGGTTCTTATTGCATAACTAACCTTTAAACTCCTGCAATCTAGTGCAATGGAAGATTTATCTGGATTCTGCTTGGACTCAATGTGGAAGGAAACAATAGGTCAAGTTTATTCATACTTTTAAATAAAAGAACAGGAATCACACAAAGGAAGAAAAGTTAACTGGAAATACCCTAAATATCAAACCAAAACGTAACACAGATGATAATTCAAGTTCTTTGGATAAAATATGTGAGCAGTATCCAAACTGCTGAAGCGCGTAACCCTGTTTTACGAGCCTTAGAAGAAGTGCACAGCAGCCACTCGCAGAGCTTTATTCTGCCAGTTTTATGGATGAGTCATCACAGCCCAGATTTTCAACGAAACAGTTGATGATATAAAGCAACGTGTTATAAAGCAAGCCTAGTACAAACGCCATTTTTACATAATGCAATTGGAGAGAACTGCTGTTTTATGGGATGCCAGTCTCTGGGTAGCTCGTGATTTCATGTGTTTACTCCAGAACGGGAGGCGATTCTTTGATTTGTACTTAGCTTTGGGCAAAAAGAAAACTGAGTTTTTTTTTTTTTTTTTTTTTTTTTTTTAGGCTCAACAAGCAAAGGTCCCATGAGAGGTGTAGGGCAGGAGCGGGTCTCTGAAGCTACAGCTTTCAGGTCAGGCGGGGACCAGCCCTCTGGGAGGAACCAATGAGCCAAGCAGAGCTTTGATCGCTTCCCAAACACGGGCCTCAGGGCACACAAGGAAGAACGAGCAGGGTGGCCAGGGTCAGAAATGGTTCTCTCACGGGCCGGAGGTTTAGCTCAGTGGTTCCGGCACCTGCCTCGCAAGCGCAAGGTCCTGAGTTCGATCCCAGTAACCACATAAAGTGCTGGGTGTGTTGACTCATACCCACCAACAATCAACACCGCATACCACAGTGCCAGGCCTGGTGGCTCACGCCTATAATCCCAGCACTCAGGAGGCAGAGACAGGAGGATTGCTGAGTTCGAGGCTTACCTGGGCTACATAGTGAGCTCAGGGCCAGCCCGGACTACAAAGCAAGACCCTGTCTCAAAAAATAAAAGAAAAAAAAATCTGTCAAAATAGAAAACCATTTTTGAATCCTCTGTACTCACTACTCCAAAGTAAGACAAGCTGTATAATATACGCAAAGAATGACCAGAATATAGTGTGCATATTTACATTTTCAAAATTCATTACTCTAGAGGGCAAATTGCCCCTTATCTCCCTTCAAATACTCTCTCTTGCTTCCAACACGCCGGTGCCATCATTCTTGCCACTTTCTGAACGAGTCGTGGAAGCTCTATTCTGTGAGTGTCTTTATACGATGTGATTCTAAACCTTTGTTGCAGCCAACAAAAAGGCAGGCTCCTCAGAACCCTGGGCTGCGGCCTCCTCTGCTGTCCTCCCTCCAGGTGGGGCTGGGAGACTCCTGACTCTTCCTCAAAGTCACAAAAGATTGTGACGCGTAAATATATCGCGTCAATTCAGTAAAACAAGGAGCCACTACAGCACCACCACTGTGGTTGCTTTGGAAAGAGGACTTCCAGAACTGCCCCAGAAAGTGACAGGAATGATAGCATTTGTTCAAAGTGAAGGAGAGAATTTGGAGAGGTTAACGGGGATGTGTCTTTCACCATAACGTATTATTATTTAAGTATTCACAGTATTTTCATCACATGGTCTGTGTGTGTATGTGTACAAGTGTTTACAAATATCCCAGATGAGCGGTGCATACTGGGCATTGGGTGTCTGATGCTGACCCGTCTGCTGGCCAGTCAACCCTAAACTTCTCCCCTCCCCTCACTGCTTGGTTTCTGAAAGGCAGCGAGGCTTGGGCTTCTTTCCTTAGAGCTTTCTTGTCACTGATAATCGCTTTGCTACCTGCCCAGAACTGGACCTGAGGGAGGCAGATGGCACTAGTCAGAACAGACCTCATGAAAAAGTAGCCACAGATTCTGCGTGGGCGGGGAGAGGTGCCTGGTGTAGAACCCTCATGGATGTGCTTGGAACCAACCATGCGGTGCTAGCTCAAGGGCCCGCGGGGACAGAGCTCCAGCTCCCTGGGAACTTGGGCCTCAGACACGGCAACTTCGTCAACTGTCTCCCTTTCCTCTCTCACCGGTCTGGTTTCCTGTAAGGCTTCCTTCAACTCCCACATCAATGACTTACCCCTGAGTTTTCCTCTCGCCTTCTCTTTTTTTGGAGAATTCCAGCTAACGCTCTTATTAAGTGGTACGATAAAGCACCCTTTATCAAAGGACTTTAGCTGACAGAAGAGAAGAGGCAAAGAAGGCGAGGCCCTCTCCCAATGCTCCCTCACCATCTCCACCTTGCTCCTGCGCATTTAACCGGAAGAGGCGCCTACTGCGAGAGCTGACTCAGTGAACGGTGGGACACAAAGCCATTGGATACATTTCCTTCCAAATGTCGATAAGCGTTTCCCGTCTTCACAAGGAGAACTGTCCTTCTTGAAATGACACGGGTCCTGATCAATTCCATAAAGTGACATTTTTTGGTCAGAATCGTATCTCTAGTGATAAGGTTCAGTTGTGTAATGATTTTCGGCTTATATGATTTCAAATTACCTTGAAACAACCCCAAGAACTTGGATGGGTTAATTTTATTTGTGAAAGAATCCTAAGACAGTAGATATGCATGCAGCTCAATATATTTTTCTTACTGGAAATAATGTTTACTATGCTGTACAGTGATGACTGCTTTCTTTTTGTTAAGATAATAACTTGGAAGGAAAGGGCATTTTTCAATGCACAAATATATTATAAATGTTTCATTTCTGAGTAAGTTAAAAGTTGATTCAGACAGATAAATTACTTTTACATCAATTTCATCTTACTACCATATTTTAAACAGATATTTCAGTTTACTAGCCAGAAGATCCTCCCCATTTATAGCTAGAAATTTACGCTCTCTGGACATAATATTTATGCCTCTGTGACATGCATCATTTGATTTGATGTCTGCTTAACTGAAATGTGATGGGTTGACATTATCAGGCTGAGCAGACTTTTCGTAACCTTAAATGGAACCTCTTGCGTATACAAAGAAGGAAGGCCAACAGAGAGGGGCATAGAAATGGCAGAAGTTGTCACATGGGTTAGTCCAACATTATTATTAAAACTCATCTGGGTAGAACAGATAAGTCAATTAGAAAAGAATAACTATATGAATATTTAATTCTATTTTTGCTACTGATGTTCTTTCCTTGAGAATACTGGTTCAATGCAATAGAGCCTGTTTCTGAAAGAAATCACTCTTCACTTTATAAAAAGCACAACTTTATGAAAACCTTAAGGCTTAATTTTTGATAAATTATTGCGAGTTGAAGAATACAGAAAGATTAAGGGTGAATTCCACAGTCAAAGGACAATGCATCCTTTAGATGACAATATTGAAGCTTAAACTATTTTATTTTATAATTTATTATTCAGAAGAGCTAAATTATACTTTCTATTCATCGATATAGTAAATATTTATGGAATACCCTCAGTATTCTATATGCCATACCAGTGACTAGAGTTCAAAGACAAAATAAACATGGATTTTTCCTTTCAGGAAATAAGAAAACTAGTCACCTAGCTGTGTATAATAGTGAGTGTTAAATACAAGCACTGCGACCGCATTAGATGAGCGTTTTGCCTCAGAGTGGGGAAGAACTCACCACTGTACACTACTGTGCTGCTAATTCACACGTGATCACATACTGCACACAGTACTGTGCAAAGAGCCACTACAGTCTGAGACTCCAAAGCACCCTTTGGAAGTATGCACAGAAACAGACCTGGGTATTACAAGGCCTGAGTTTTCTATAACACAAGAGTTATAGAAAGAAAGGAAACACAGGACATTATTTAAGGAGGGAAGGGAACATACTAATATTTTTGTCAAGAAAATTTTGGCAAAGCATATACGGCTGTGTGAAAATATCGCACAGTCCTTTGGAAAGGGAACCTTTCTTGGCTTTTCAGGAAATTCTATCCCCAGTATTATGACTTCATAAACTTTTCATATGAGAAAATTGGAGACCAAAGAGCTTAGTAATTGAATCCCCTCAATTCTGTGAAGTAGCTATGAAGACACTGCACAGGCCAATGGGCTGAAGCATTCACTGGTTGTCAGGGGAAATTCAGTTCTTTCTAGAGACGCAGACAGATGAGTCTGAAGTACCGGGGCTTACTGCTAATGTTTGTTTTTACAACAATTAAATCTAATATCACTGGATTACCTGAGCCCATTCAACCCATAACTCCATGGTGAAAATTTTTCTACAAACCAGAATAGTCATAGGTGACATTTAAAAAATTTCTGCACTGGTGTTTGAATAAATCGATTTATGATTTGCTCAACATGCCACAATCTGATAAAGTGGGTAAAAGTAATCTGACATTTGATTGATTTTCCAAGTGTCCCTGCCTAAAGGAAAAATACTAGTGTCACTGGGTTAAGTAAAATAAGTTTTGCTAATTCTACTTATTCAGTTTCAACATTAATATTTCCATATTTGACTCCAAAGACCAAGTACCCAATCAATATCTAAACCTTCTGCCCAGAAAAGTGCATGGAGATTTATAGCTACCATGGAAGTGTAATTTAAAAGGATAAAGAAAGTTTCTTTTTCATTTTGAGGTTTGCCAACAGAGTTGGACATGTATTGAAATTTTGCTCTTAAAAAATGATGCCTTTATATGCACATAAACAACTCTACTGAAATGAAATTAGTCTGGGAATGGCAATTTAGGTTTACAGAAGTAAGTACTTTAAAAATTAATCAATCATTCCCTGGTCTTTGATAAAATGCAGCATGTTCAAGGGCACCGCTATGAGCTGTCTGGTTGTGCCAGGTTCCACTCTCCTGAGAACATTTCATTTCTACACTCAGTCAGGGAGGGACCCTTGCCAAACCACTGCCATAAATGATGCTCATGTGAGGGGGCAAGATTAGCAGGCTTCACCAGGTAATCAGTTTTAATCACCTGGAAGAACACAACACTCTAGACAGATATGCTCCTCACTAGAGCATATCTCTGGGCCCGCAAGAACCTCAGGCGCTGTGTAGCTTGGAGTGATCTATATCCCCAACTATGTGGTGCTCATACTTCCTGAAGGTGTTATATACACTCTTATCATTCTGATGAGGTTAAAATCTCATGATTTAAATTACAAGTCAAATGCAACTGCACACTGTATGGCAATCAGTCTTTTTCAGCCATTCAGAGGAACGTGGACACACCCTGAAAACATAATGTTAAGTGAAGTAAATCAGACAGAGGCTGACACAATTTGTTGTCTCTCATGAGAGACACCCAAAGCAGAAGGGCAGAGCAAACAAAGACAGATTAAAGGAAACAGGGTGATAGATCTATCGCAAATGGCAAAGGGATAAGAAATGGGGAAGGGGGGCCGGAGGGTTAGCTCAGTGGTTCCGGCGCCTGCCTCGCAAGCGTAAGGACCTGAGTTCGATCCCCGGTTACCACATATAATGCTGGGCGTGGTGGCTCACGCCTGTAATCCCAGCACTCGGGAGGCAGAGACAGGAGGATTGCTGAGTTCGCGGCGGCTTGCCTGGGCACCATAGTGAGCTCAGGGCCAGC